>MWSQ01005305.1:0-20147 GCA_002116395.1 Ramularia endophylla | reverse complement strand
AATTAAGAATTTAGTATACCTTTTAGTATCGACATAGATTTAGACGCTTTTAGGAAAGCGTATGCGAAAAGCTAATGAATCGCTAGTTAAATCGACTGCTTCCGCATACACGGCCCTAACGGTGCGGTAGTGCGGACGCTAAATCCGTGTGACAATCAAGCCAACCTCGGCAGAAGTTGACGTGAAGCTACAGAGTAGACAATCCATGTGCTGCAAGAGCGGAGCGGAGGCAGGTCCGGTCCGATCAAACCTTATTTGCGACCTCATCTCCGTCCCCGCTCTCCTTGCACATGACCATGGAATATCCATCGAGAATCCTCTTCAGCACAAGCAAAAACATCTCATCATTCACACATATCAACTCGAGTGGAAGCAGAGGCTCCCATCAACGTGGATTTGCAATGCGGTGTATCACTCCCCGACTCCTCACACTGTCCTCGAAGTCTAGCTTGCAAAACCCACAGTATAGCCACAAAACGAGCGGTGCCTAGACGAAGCGCTCCCTATGATGCGCTGCTGAGAGTCCTCCAAAAAGCGCGACGGCTGGACAGAGACGGCGTTGGTCCAGGATTCAATTACGATACATTCTAGCGGAAGCAACGTATTTGGTATTAATAAGAGCGGAGAACTCTGCTGTCTGCGGTAGACGAGGGAAGAAGTTCAGGCACAAATTCAGCACACCTCAAAATCCACCGGGCTGAAAAGGAGACGGCCCTTACTTAGTATTGGGGTTAAGGATCATATTCCTGACATCCTTAGCTGTCTCCTTTGCTCGATTTGGAATCCGAGAGTTCTCGCGTGCAGTGGAGAGAGTTTGATCCCTACGAATTCGTACTATGCTATATGTTTCTAAGTACTAAGACTCGAAGCAGGGCATAAGAAGGAGGTAGATCCTTAGCCCTTTCTTGGCATTGACGCTAAGGATCGTATGTCCATCATCTTTAGCCCTTGCTTGGTATTGGGGCCAAGGATCATATCCCTAACATCTTCAACTGCCTCCATTCCTCCCGCTGATCTTCGCTCCGTTTAGAGTCTGAGGATCCTAGAACTTGGCAAAAGAGTCTTAAAGTAAGGCGCATAAGAAGGAGGGAGGTCCTCAGCCCTTTCTTGGCATTGGGGCTAAGGATCGTATGCATCCCCAAAGCTTCGCGCATCATGTCAAATATGTGTTGGTGAGGCAAGAAACCATGGCACCATTACATCGATCTTAGTTCACCGGTCTGGATGGATGCAGGAGCAACTTGGATACGAGAAGATCTACAACTCTTCGTGCATGTGAGCCTCAGCTACGATGCCATCTGATCCACGTGCTCACTCCGAAGCTCGTACTAACCGCTTCTCGTTCAGACGGTGGTGCACTTGTGAAAGGTGTGAAGTCTCGTGTAGGGCGGCTGAATTTATGACACTCCGATGGCTGCCGGTCAGTTGAGGTTATCTCATCGGCCAGCTGCTGGAGACGCTGTATATATAAGCCCACGGCTTCTCCAGAATGCCAAAACACTCACAACCTCAAACCAGCACTACATTCAAAGCAGCTCAACAAAATCTCCAGACAACCCGACACCAACCATGAAATTCCTTTACGCGCTTTCCATCCTGGCTATTAGTGCCAATCTCAGCTTCGCAGCTCCCGCGCCAAATGCTGGTATTTCTAATCCCAAAATCGAAAAGCGCCAATGCGATTCCTTGAATGCTTCCTGTGGTGTAAGTCGTTGGTATCTTGGGTGTCCTGAATCATAAATCGTGGCTAACACATAACCAACCATAGGAATGCAATGGAACCTCCTGCCAAATCGGTCTCATCAACTACTCGTGCAGCATTGGCAAGTGTACTAGCCAGTCTGGAGCGTAAGTCAACCTCTTCTTTCAACGTCATGGGAGTAGTTCGCTGATTTCGGCGCTTGGTAGGGGCGATGGTTCGCCTTGCGACAGGAGCAGCTCTGGTTATGTTAGATGCCCTGGCCGTTAGAGAAGGAACATACGCTAGCCCTCGATCAGCATGCTCGGTCTGAGTTGAGGGCAGATAATGCGTGGATGGATACTCAAGCGCTTAGGGCCTTGCCTTTTCAGGTGGCTGTTAGTCTTCTCTGTTGTGATGCTAGCACCATCAGTCAGTCGTTATAGCCTCAGTGTCATGTTTGTATCTCTTGAAAGAAAAGCTACTTTGTCAAAAAAACACGTACCTGTCGCTCTTCTGTGATTCAACGCTGAGCACAAGACTTTCCTGTCTAAGCTGCAATTCGGCGGTGTCCAGGAGTCGTTTATCTAATCCCATGTCGGGTGACGCCCACTCATCAACACCATTATCTGGTAAAAAGGAGCTATGTTCCGAGAGAATGGAGCTGTCTGGACCATTTAGGCCTTTGATGAAACGTAGCGTCATTTGACCGAATAGGACTGGTTTTGCCAACATTTCCACATGAGTGTACCTAGTGAAACTCAGTGAGCTTGGTGGATGAGGCAGTTCCGGCGGGGAACCGTGCATGATAAACACCTACATACACTTAGATCCTCGAATGGAGCCTGTAGTACTGCAATAAGCACGCAGAACCCGACTTACTAACTCTACCCCTTACTAATCTGCCGTAGGCGTGTGAATACCTATCAGCCTGACCCCCTGACTAGCCCTAACCACCAAAACCCTTACTGGGCGAATTGAAAATTCGCCCGATTTGATTTTGTTTGTTTTTGAGCAAGGAGACAGCGTTATGATCAAAAAACATATAGTAAAATGGACTCCCAATTGCTTGATTGCTTAACTATCTACTCAAGTGAAAGGACAGCCTGATATATGTAGGCTTTTCACATGCTAGAACCTTTGATTACAAATCCCGATTGTAAATCAACAGGTGAATGTTCTCGTATCTTCTTCTTTGGACCAAACATTTAATGAAAACAGCTCCGTTTGGTGAAATAGCGATGCTTACGGAATTGGAAATGCGGCAACACAAACACCCTCCAGCCCCTTTTTCTTTTCCTGTCTTGAGTTACTCCTTTTCCTCTCTCTGACCACAGATGGTGCGTGAGAGCATACAAGGTGTCGTTCATTATCCAACACAACTTATGAGAGACAATCATTTCCACAAGTATTCTTCACCTTTTTGGATTGCAATCATTCCCACAAGTATTCTTCACCTAATTCAAAAAGCAGTAACCCCCTTCAAACCCACACGACACGGCCGTGCTGATGCTATAGCAGCAGATACCGAACTCCTCGCCATCGGGTCCTTGTGGAAACGTGCATTGATAACCTTTGCCACCTGCGTTCCTACAGTTGTGCGCGCTGTTGATCGGGTTGCCGCTTTAAACTTTATTGCCACAGGTCTTGTCAGCGTCGTCGGCCTTGTTGGTGCAGCGGAAGGCGCGGGAGGTCAGATGTTTCGTGCTATTATCGGATATAGTCGTGCCCTATTCTTCGTCATCGCTCTCGGGGTAGGAGACGCGGACGCGTTTGTAGAACTGAAAGGAACGACCGGGACTCATGTGGATGTTATAGTTGGAGGAGATGTGGCTGCCGATTATGCTCGTTTGGGTGCCGCCCCGGAACTGACCTATGGCCTGGGCGGAGTTGTTAGCGGATTGCTAGTGGTCGTGCCCTCTTCTTCGCTATCGCTCTCAGGGTTAGAGACGCGTTTATAGAACTGAAAGGATCGATCGGGACCCATGTGGATGCCATATTTGGAGGAGATGTTACTGCCGATTCGGGTCGTTTGGTAGCCGCCCCGGAACTGACTTATGGCCTGGGCGGAGTTGTGAGCGGGTTGCTAGTGGTCAGGGTAGGGGTGGTGGAGGTTTGGAGTTGAGGGTTGCATTAGCTTCAGCAGCCTAGACCAAGATCATACTGTTCTATCTCCAAGGAGACTGCAGCATGTGTGTGCCCGGAAAAACTTGCGCCATCGCCCACGGCTGCACAGATCTGCCTAGGCTGACGGCGAGGTACCATAACTCAGCTCCTGAGGGCTTGAACAAACGTACCGAAATCACAGTGGCTGGCGCGACAGCAGGCTCAACCTTGACGCCATCCTTATACAAATTCTTCTGCTCATCTTCGAGTTTGATGGTATAGCCCGCACCAAGGCTGTACTCTGAGTTGCTGATGTATCGATGGTTAAACTCTGGAGAAGCGGCCATATCTGTTGTAAACATAGAAGTCAGTAGAGGCCTATGAAGATCACATCACATCTCGACAAGGGTCAGGGGTCGGGGGAGACATTCACTAACCTGCGATCAAGTCGGCGTTCTGGATGACCTCCTCTTGAATCAGCTTAGTGTTCGCCTCGCGGAGAACATTGTCGATGAAATTGCTCTGAATCATGATGGCTGGCAGGAGAAGCAGGTGAGCTTTGAGAGTGAAGAAATCAGCTTTTGTATCGACTGTAGAAGAACAAGAGATAATGGAAGGGGGGGCTGGCTGTATGGCTTGGTACTCTCTCAATCATCATTCGAGGTGTTAATAAATATTGCTGTTAGCTCAGCCAGATGGAACCCGTGAGGGAATTAAAACAAGTTGTGACGTAAGAAGGAAGCGGTCGATGTAACATACCGAGAGCAGATTCGATCTGAGAGCCCGCCACGCCTCGGTGAGAAAGGTGGTGGCCGGGTAATGGTTGTCGTAGGCAGCAGTGTGCAGGCAGATGCATAGAAGGATTCTGTAGATCTTGCCTGGCCCCTCTTTCGGCAGAATAGCCGAAGAACATGCGTATAGCAGAAAGGCTCATCATGAAGGCAGTCTACCCCCTTTGATGTAGCGACGACCAGGACTTATGCCAAAGTCTGGAATTGCATCTAAGCTTCTTATTCAAAGCTGAGCAGGAGGTCGCTATTCTACCCAGAACCCGCCTGTCTGCAACCACATGGTTGCTACATCCCAATACCGTAGCTCTGCTCGGCTCAATTTTCCTAAGTAAACGTCTGTGCAGCGATATCTTCCTCCCTTACGCCGAGCCACCTGAGAAAGGGCTTCGAGCTCGGTTCGTGGCCCAAGTAATCCGTCAATGTCTTCATCTCGGGTTGGCGACCGCCCTTTCGAAGCACCATATCTCTCCACCTGCGGCCATTTTGCTTATCCATAATATCACCCGCGAAGCCAGTCTCGAAAATATCAATCGCAAACAAACGTCCGCTAGAACTTTCGTTAGCCAAGGATTCTTTCGCTGATAATAGAGGGTAACCTACAGGATATAGGCATAGTAACCGGCATCATAACTGCCTTGGATGGCACGGAAGACGGTCTGGCCCTGAGTGTATTCCCAGCCCTCACCTAGTGCCTCTCCTCCCGGTACGCCCCAGATCTCACCTTTTAACTTATTAAAGCTCTCTGCGAGATTAGTCTCCTCTAGTTGCTCACGGGAAGCCGGGCAATGTACCAGCATGTCGTAAGTGGCGAAGAACAGGTTGCTAAGCGTGTCACGAACTCGTGCAGGGGTCTGGACCGTTTCCATCTCGATAGCTTGTTCCAGACTGATCTGACGCGGAGGAGGCTCATCAGGACAGGCTCCTTTGTTGTCTTGCCGTGAAAGCCACGTTTCCCGCATTGACGAGTCGATATAAGAATAGTGGCTCGAGACATCCGAGACTATCTGCGCATCCCAGAAGAAATGCTCGAGCATCATGCTAGGAGTTTCGACAAAATCGCGGTCGACTGAATGAAGTTTTGCGTACCGACTTTGGGTGAGAAGGCAGTGGTACATGTGGCCAAGCTCGTGGAACAGTTTCCGTACCTAAATGTGAAAAACGAGAGGTAAGTTGATGCTTTGTTTGGTGAGAGCATATGGGAAGCTTGCAAGACAACCCCTATGCCTTCCGTACTTTGTTTTCACGTACATCTCCAACATCGAGCAGAGTAGGGTTTCCTTCCGTGGGCTTCATGTAGTTCATGACTAGACATGAAGACGGGTGATACCAAGTTCCATCCGGATTTTGGAAGCTCTAGTTCAATCTGCCATTAGTGGAAATCATATCTGGGATAATGCAAGTGAGACTATACTCTTTGCAAGGTATACTGTCCGGCGTGCGTAAATTTCCCTTCTCGAGGATGGAAGTCGAGATAGGCGTATCCCAAGAACTTGGGCTCTGGCTCGTCAACAATCCACGCGGAAAACATCAGTACGTCTTTATGCCAGATCAAGTTGCACTCCATAGCGGTTGCGCTCTCCACCGGATCGAGCTCGACTCCGAATATGTGCAAATACATATCAAGAAGTTTTTGCAGAGTTGTGCGAAGTTCGAAATATTCAGACATGCTAGCTTCGTCAAACCCACGCTTCTGATCGGCTTTTGTAGCGAAGTAGGCTCTGTCCCAAGTGAACAGCTTGATGTTGTCCGCGGGCTTGCTATTGGCAACTGCTTCTTCTACTTTGAGATCTCGCAACTCGTCGGCAGATCGCTGTGCGATGGGTTCTAAAGCTGCACGAACCTCGGAGAGAAGCTTCTGGACCGTCTGGGGAGTCCGGACCATCTTGTCGGATGTTCTGTAAGCAAAGTGGTTTGGCCAACCGAGCATACGAGCTGTCTCATCCCGGAGGAGCACCAATTCTCGGTGTAAAGGAATGTTCTCAGGCATCCTGTTCGCTACGGCATAAGTCATCTTCTTCCGGGTGGCCTCTTTCACTGCATACTCATCGACAGGTATGCTGAAAGGAGTTTTGGTCGGCACCCAGAATTCTCCCTCGTGCTCACCACTGCTGTCTCCCACTGCCAACTTGTCGACGAAGCTATCCGGCAGACCTTTCAGCTCATCACGCGTAAGCCATAATCCTGTCTGTAGAGATGATGAGTAAAGTCAATGGATGTCTCCACACGCCGAAGGGTTTATACACATCAGTGCTCACCTTCTCGTTTGCCATGTTCTTTCTACACTGCCTCTACAGAGTAGAGCATAAACGATCAGCGAATGTCTAGGACAATCAGAGCATCTGCAAAGCACCGAGCCAAGCTCCACACCTTCCATAATTCCCTTCACTTACAGCAACTTCAGCGATGCGTTTCGTCTTGCTCACAAATTCCTCGCGTCGGGCTGCGTCAGCGATGCCACATCCATTGGCGAGAAAGCGTTGATGAAACTTGGTCAGATAGTACATGGACTCGCTGTCGAGAGTCGGGGAAGAGGCAGCCCGTTGTACGACACTATCCACCAGGTAATACAGGGCTGTCTGCGAGAGCAAGTCTGCCTCGGCATTCTTAAAGAGCTCTGCTGCAGTATAAGAGGCCTCACGCAGCTCCTTCTCTGGGTGTGTAGAGGCGTAGAAGCGCAGATGGTTTTCCTTGGTGGATCTGAAGTTCTCATCGTCGGCAAAAGGTCGAATGGTGTTGTCGAATGTTGCCGTCTCGGGGGTGATCTGAGTGATAATGCTCTGGGAAAGGGCAGTAGTGGTGTTGATCAAGGCTTCTGCTTCTGCTATGATGGCAGCGGCGGTCGTGTCGAAAGAGGGAGGTGTTTTGTGTATGAAGGGATTGAATCGATGCAGCGACATTGAAGCAGGCGGACAGGATGAGAGGGAAATGTCCAGAATCGCAAGGTCAATTTCGTGTCTCAGTGTATGTGAAAGGAAAACATCTTTGAGCTTGCGGCACGTCGACCTTAGATGTACACAGTACTTAGAAGTACCTCCATCAGCTCCACGCCGAGCTTAGATGTCACTGATAAGAGGTGATGTGGAGGTGATGTAGAGAGCGTGGAGGACGGAACCGAAAGAGCCCGTAAAGAAGTGAAGTGTCAGCGAGCCAGAACGAAGCGCGGGACTTTACAAGCACGCTAGGCCTATACTGGTTTCATGCTGTATGAGCATAACTCGAGATATTTCCCTAGCGATCGTCTGCTAGAATCGAACCTTGAAGCTGCCCTCTTCTCCATCCCACCAGTCTCAGCACCATATCACCCAAGCAGAAATACTGTACCTATAGACCTGTTCGTCCGACATGCTCACACGCCTTTACGGAGTGTAGACTCGAGGGATCTCTCACAGTCAGTCCGAAAAGCTATCACCGACTTGCGCTCCTCAAACGTTTGCTCGATCGACGACAGATGATTACCCGCGAAATCGTCACCCGCGAGAGGCACAGCTAGCCAATATAACACAACCTGGCGCCAGTGCAGAACATGCGGAGCTTTTGGGAAATGCAAAGCTGGACGGGCAAACAGGACTCCAAGAAGACGACGTGATCGCCAATGATCGCGCTGAGTATAGCCATGGCGGCTCCGGTCTAGAAGATAAGTCCGGCTGGTCGTCACGAGCGACGATGCATATGAAGCCCGTTCATCGACCGCTCAGCCAAGAGTTGCCCTAGACCTCCAGGCGGCTACCTCGTTGGTCTCCGTGCAGGCTATAGTGTGGCTCAGCATCTTGAGATTCTGGGCTTTGAGATCACAATGATACGCTATGACGGCAGTTACAGCGCAAAATTGACAGATGAGCAACTAGCTGTTGTGAAAGGGATTCTGGCGTACGTCTATGGAGGTTGACACCTATGGCGAGGAGGAATCCCCAGACGATGGTGAGGACGCACTGGACTGACTGACTTTGCTCACGAAATTAGACATTTCTGCCATCATGGCCAACTCCAAAGCCTGTTGCGGCGCCATCGTCAGTTTGGCGCTGAACACGCTGCCTTGGTGGCAAAAATTCTCGTTTCCCATTCAGCACAGGCTCTGTGCAACCGTCAAGGCAATTGCGCTGCTGGCTCCTACATCATAGTGTCGAACTCGAATACAGGCCATAGCCTTGAGGATCACTCCAATGCAACTGGACAAATTTTGAGGTCCACGTATCCACGCCGACTTTTTACTGGATACCATACGGATGGCAGCCTGCACGATCTCGGTCTTAGAGTCCTTCGATTAGTAGGTTCCAACAGCCCATGACTAAGATTCGAGTGAATGGATTTTCTCCTACAGCCTCAAATACGCCAAGCCATAACGTTGTCCCTGGGATATTGTTGGTGACTTTCTGTTGAAATGGGACTTAGGTAGGTCACTTACATCTCGAAACCTTGCATCATCGAAACCATGATCCCAATCATATCTTCCTGAAGCGAGTGTCTCAAGTCTGACCCTATGCTCACAGCACTTCCAGCCAAAAAGGGGACGGTGGAGTGTTACTCTCTGACCGACTTCGTCGAGAGTTTGCTTTGTTATGCAGCATCTTGGATCTAAGATGATCCAGATAAAGATGAGTGAGATAACATAGCCGAACCAGGTAGCAATCACGACACTGCGAGGGAGGCCATACTCGGTTAAGCCGGCGCAGAGGAAGCCGCCTACGAATGTGTAGACAATTCCGTACCAAGGACCGAAACGCTGGAAATAGTAGATGTTTCCCGGGGGAAAATGACCGTCCGTAGAGAGATTCGGCTCTTCGATGGGTGGAAGGGGTCGCATGTCGAGGACGAGAGCGTGGCCGTGGAAGAGGGCGTTCGTGAATGCCACTTCAGTGTGAAGAGAGCGAACGACTTTCGCGGGTCTCGCATCTGTTGGAGGCTGCATTGGCCATTGGAACCTGACGTCAGTGCCGATAGAACCAGCATCCTTGAGGAGTTTCGAGAACGTGGTGAGGGCACAGTATGACGATCATGGTTGGTGATCTGCGACCACAGGGCCCAGGCCCAAAGTCGTAAACCTGCCAAGATCTGTTTGCTATAGCTCAGCTTCACCTTGCCGGTTTGCCCGGGACCGACACTATACGTCTCGTGTCTGCTCTTGGCAACGCATGCACGCGGGTTTGGCTCCTCCTTCTTATTAGCCGTCCCATAGGGCTCCTCGGGCTCGTTCTGGTACGCGTTGGATCTCATCAAGCTCTGGATGCTCAGCAGCACGCTCTCCATAACCATTTGTTCTCCCCAGCAATCAGCCAACTTTTCGTGTCTCAGACGTGCGGCAAGTATACTTTTCTAACAAAATGTCCAGTGCACTAATAAAACACATTCCCAACCAGTCGCTCTCATGGCTCTTTCATCCTTATTGTCCGGCAAAGCTTTTGAGGGGAAAGTCCGTCAACTGCATGCATACTCTTGTGCGTCAAGTGGCAGTAGTCGCGAACGTTCCGCATCCTTCGTAGGGAAATTGCCCAAGAATCGAAGACGACCACACCCACGCGATCGCTCGGATGTACAAGAACGCCGGAGGATGAGGGAATGACAACAGAAATTTGTCAACATCTCCGGTTGTCTATGCAAGCTAAGCCAAGCGCTCCTCGCCAGCTCCTTCGCGTGGCATGATCTGGTTAACCGTTGGGCATCATTGAGAAGTCCCCGAGTATGGGAGTCGCCAAGAAAGAAAGAGAGTCAACGGAGCCCTTTCATATGCCGATCTTTGTATCTGGCAATCTTCTGGCATATCGGATTCGCAGCCCTCAGGTCTCATGTGAAAGAAGATACACAGGATTTCATGTAGGATACCACGCTGCCTAGGCATACAAGTTGCTCCACGACTACCATCTAGTCGTGTTTGGAGTGCGCTGAGTGGCTTATTCCACTGTGATTCTGTAGCCTTCTTCCCAGCTTCTTGCTCCGCGGAAGGTCGGCAGCATGCCTTTGAAGAAGGATTCAAGGAGCATCATTGTCGACCCACCGTCTCGAGCTCCTTTGAGTCCATCCGCTTGTCACATGTACTTGATGGAGCAGCAGGTGGGGACTGGAGAAGGCCGTGAAGACATATAAATGGCCATGGAACCCCCGAAGATTCACTTTGATTCTCTCAACACAAATACATCACTTTCTCCCCTCCATCATGCGTCTCTTTCAAGCCCAAACTCCTCTCGCAGGCCTTCTCATAGGCTTCAGTCTCCTTGGCCAAGGCGCTGCTTTGGTCGACAAATGGACCCCTGAAGGCTTCGACTGGAGTGGCCCGCCGCACATGCGTAGCCCAGACGCTCCGACGGGTCTTTGGATGAACGGGAGCAACATACCAAGCACCACGGACGTCGCCATATTTAAGGCGAACAACCACACGACAACTGACATTGGAGTCCACCAATTCTTCGCAATAGTGCCTTTCCTTGGCATTGCCTGGCGTGTCGCCAACATTGCTGCTGCTGGCATCGCCTTGAAGAACACCATCAACACCTGCAAGCAGACCGCTGGTGGTACTAATAGTGCCTACAAATGTGCAGAGGGTGTCTTTACCACGGCTCTTGCATTCGGAGGCGCCTACTCGGCCGCCAAAAAGCTTGGAGGTCAAGCAGGTCGCTACCTGTTCCCACACCGGTTTCTACCAGACGGCACGGTCAACCTGGAGATGAACATTTTGACCCGCGGCCTGGACGATGCTGCTATGCAAAGCCAGCTTCTCCATCACGACACTATGAAGCATATGCTTCGCAGCCTCTCGCACGCGGATTTCCCAGAGCCTGAATTCTTGGGCTACGCTGATGACGACCATCGTCTTGCACGCCGCGATGGTGGTCTGCATCCATTAGTGCCCACATTCCGCTTCGAACACTTCAAGCTGGGCTCCATGGAGGTTGCATCTCGCGAGACCAGCAATGGGACATTTTTCAGCCTCGCACCCAAAGGCAGCTCTATGCATCTGTTGGGCCGCAGACAGCAAGTCGAGCGTATGCGCAAGATGAAACGTGATGAAATTTATGATCATGAGCTCATCTCAGGCGGCGCCGTCGAAGCTCGCTTCGACACAGAAGCCTCGCAAGCTGATCCTGCGGACATTTCGGCCGATGCTGGTCAACTATTCTCCACTTTCGAGCCAGAGACCGAGTGCTTCATTCATGAGGACTTCCTTGACACCAGTATCCTTGACGTGCAAATGTATGATCAGACGAATCATGCTACGTTTGGATTCGGTTCGATTGGAATCTACAACTCTGAAGGGGATGCCGACTCTATCGAGACGATGACTCCAACGGGAATGCCTCTGCCTACTTGCGGCTAAGGCTTGCATGGATTCGCATGTTGCGAAAGTGATAATGTTCTGTAACAAATATTGGAGTTGTAGAAGCCGTATGTAGCGAGTCACCTCGAACATTCATTCGCTATTGTAGATAGCCCATTAGCGAATCCCCGTGTGTTGAATATTGATCTCATTCTTGCCAAGGCGTGGTGAACGAAAGGGAAACCAACCCCTTTTGATGAGTCCTTATTTTTAGATGAAGGGACATGAAATCTGGAAAAGCTGCTGTACCCCGATTACTAAGGCAAACATCCTTATTACCTATAAGAGCCACGTTTTTGTCCCTCATATCCATCACAAGTAAGCATCTGATATCAAAATGTCGCACCCAGTTATCTCTGTTGGCATCGCAATAACACCCACAACTGTTACGCTTAACGAACCGTGCTTTCTCACTGTTTCCGCCACACTATCCTCCGCTTATCCATCTCCCATCACCATCTACACCTGGCCAACAGTATTCAACCTTGGGCTCGCTCTAAGGCGCAAGAATTTTTTCTGCGTTGACCTGTCGGACAACAGCACTCCTATAAGACTGGAAACAACCAAGGGTGGCAAACGATCAGGCCATATTAGTAGGAAGCTTGGCAGTGGACATGACCAATATTTCCACACGCTAGAGCCTGGACAGACGGTTGACTTCACGGGTCCCTTCATGTTGCCCTCTCGCCAGCGCGAGACGTTGGTAGCTGGACATCGCTATCGGTTTGGGGTCAATCAGGGAGAGCGTGTGGATCGGTGGCTTTTGGGCACACGGGCAGAGGTCTTATCGGCGCCTTGGGAGGATGAGCCACCTCGCGAGTGGAGGAATGAGAATGTCGAACTTGTTGTGCGGGACCCGATTGAGTTTGATGTTCTGGAGTCGGGAGATCCTGATATTCCTACTGCAGAGAACACTTCTCCTCTTGCATGAAGGAGAAGTACTGGAGTACTGTTGCCTGATCATGAAAAGGTTTGGACACAATACGGTATTGCCTTTTGACCTTGTATTAACGGAGGATATGACTAGCAACCCCTGAAGTGCGGCCGGAGAAGGAAGCTGAGAGGAAGAATCTGTTGTCACCTGTGCGAGCCGTGGCATATCGTGTCCAGGGACTGTCTCTTTTCCTCCCGCTGATTTTCGCTCGGCTGGAGTACGAGGATTCTTCGCGGCACAGATAACTTACAGAATGAAGGCTCGTTTGACTTTCCAACAAATGATCGGATTACTTCAATTAAAGCGCCCTCCCCAAATGCATAACTCATATGCCGATCTCAGCGACCTAGTGATGTTCATCAGTGACCTGCGAGCTCCTGCCGTATAACCTGATGCGGCATCTCCGACACAGTATGATCGATCGATAATTCGTATTCGTGGCCAGTTAGGTAACTCTGCTGGGTCTGCTTTGCTTGTAGGAGTGTAGCCTGATCGTTGCGGGCGACACCATCATCCTGCCAGTGTTCCATTTTGTGGTCCTGCTTTTGTGTATGGACGCCAGCAAGCTCTCTCTTAAGGGTTTTCACTTGGCCCCACTTGCAAATCAGCAAAATGACAGCCACAAGAAGCGAAGCTCCCAGAGCGACTCCCGTGGCAATGCCAACAGTTTCTGTCGCAAGACTGGCGCCTGATGTTTTCGTAGAACAATTGGCATTCGTGCCGGGGTCGGTGAGATTGGCGGCCAACGATGACTTGTTATTCGAGACTTCTTCTGCATAGGTCTCCAATATGGTTGAGGTGTTCGGGAAGTAGACATAGCCAGTGCCTAGCGTAAATGGGTTCCGTGTCCCATTGTGTGTTTCCGCGCACAGTGTCGTGTTGGCATCGTATGTGCCACAACAGAACTTCCCGCCGTATTCACCGCCAGGCAGGGCCCAATTAATTCCATGGGCGCGTTCAGGATCTGGGACCAGTTGATCAGTTCTATTCCCACCCTTGGCGAGGATACTGAGAGTCACTCCTTACTGAAGTCGCAGAATTTGACACATGACGGTCCCCAGTTCACGTCTGTACAGGTTCCAGTACCGACTCGGGTGCCGTACGTTTCTTGCTGATAGCACAGGCCGTTGGTCAGGCATACCGAGTGCAGAGCGCAGCATTGGCCTTTTACGTCTGACGAAGGGTCACAGGGCCGCGAGTCTGGGTCAGGGATGCCATCGCGACGGTAGCAAGTCTTTGCGGCTGACATGATTGCACCGTCCGAAGCTTGAAAGTAATGTTTTGCGTCCAGTGGGGTTTGCTGTATGTTCTCTACGGAACAGAGTGCTTGGTGCAAGGATTCTTCGATAAGGGTTGCTCGAACTGTAGGACTTCTACGAAAAACAACAGAGCTGAATACGTTTGTAGCCTTGAAACGCCGGTCAGCAGCCGTGTCATCTCAGCACATTCTGTGTAGCCTTGGCGAATCGTACGAGCATAAATAAAGACATCAGCCGCATGAAAATTTCGCTGCCATTGCGCTGCTCGCTCACCCCAGCGTATATAGGCTCGCCTTGGTAAGTCATGCAGTATTACCATAAACCAACGCCTTCGGCCCCATGATTTTCAATAACATCATGGTCGCCCGTTCATTTTCGTGTCGGGTCGCGGACTTTTGCGACTATTCCCAGCTCGGAATCGTACATGATATACAAAGTGCGCTCTCCCACATGGTTCTTTCGAGGTGGCTGTGCATCCATTGAGAAACGGAGGAAAGTTCTGCTGTGCAACCCGTGGCATATTGTGTGCAGGGCGGCGAAGATGGCCGGCAGACCTGCTAGAGAGGCTGCTTTATCGATGATTGTGGTTGTAAACACAGAGTGTCTCGACACTTTGATGCGGGAAGACGCTGTACGTGCGCCTTTCTATCCGTTTGTCTAAGAGGAGATGAGAGGTGATGTAGGGGTGATGTAGAGAGGACGGAACGGAAAGAGCCCGCGAAGAAGTGTCATGCCAAGCCGGAAATCCTTTCCGAGGAATGGCCCAGTTTTCCTTCTCAATCACCACCCTCCCATAAGCAAAAACAACAGCGATCAACATGTACGACTTGGAACATTCCATCATCATGTCCATAACTCCGACTCACAACATTAGAAGCTCGTGATATGCGTGCTTGGTCACAGAAGGGGGAGCAAATCTACATCTCCTTTTCGACCACCACAGTGCACGATACAGAAGCATCGCTTCTACCAGACTACCCTGGGGGCAATGTAGAATCCATCGAGACCATCATTTTATATGAATGGCATTCACTACCCGCCTCGGAATTTGGTATCTCGAATCGTTCCACCAACAAGGTCTGCATTCTTTGTTAGTCCATACCACATTTGACGAGCATGATGGCGTCTTATGAAGAACAGATTCCCGCCGAGCTCAGAGACAAGTGGTAAGCCTCCTTGCCATTTTGAGTTGAGAAACAACGTAACTCTTATCTATCTAAAGGGCGAACTATCTCCCACCTTCTCACACAATACTTTTCCACAAGACATGTGCAGAAGCAAGCATGCAGACTCTAGATTCAGCTCTTCGACCCTTCTTCGCGACCTGGAAAACCAGCCTTATGCACTCTTCCCTTGAAACGCTGAAGTCTATCTCTAACGACGACCACACTCGTACCCTGATCGAGGTGCTGATAATCGAAGACGATACGTCGCAACTCGATCCCTACACATCCTCCGAGCTTCCATCTTTGCACAAGTCCTATAATATCTGGCCACGGAACGCCGCAGACCTAATCATCACAACGGGTGGTGACATCGCTATCTCAGATCTCATCGCCATGCTCCGCGAGAAGAAATTCCCGCAGCTCTATTCGCTCAAGGTCCGCGACTACGCGATCTCGCCTATTAACTTTCGTTTATGCGACGAGATGCTTCATGCGAAGAATTTGTTGATGCCTAGAGACACTAGGGGCCCTGCAGGCGTGGCTTCCTTTGCACGAGACATACTCGAATTCGTCGCTGCCGCGGATACGGATCTGCTTCTTACAACATTAAAAATCCAACACGCATCCCTGCCGCTCCTTGAGGATTCCGTGCTCAACTCCTCGCGGTTCAGGGATTCCACTGAAACTTCTGTTTTGGGTGAACCGGTGATATACGAAGCCGTCATGGAATTTTCTTCTTCATCGTCTTCTTCGTCTTCTTCTCCTTCTTCTTACTCTTACAACGGGAATCAACCTCTTGCCGGTCGTTCACCACAGGCGCAGCAGCAACAGAAATCGACTCAACAATTTTCCATGCTACGCTTAGCAAAACTAATCCTCAGAGGAGGCGACGATCCGACAACCACATACTGGCTTGAAAGAGTTCTCTCTTCCTCCTCCTTGCGGACTCTGCAACTGTCTTTCACCAGTGCCTTCTCATTAGCCGCTCGAGGAGAAGGAGTCAACGCTCCACCTCACTTAGCAGAATTCATCTTACGCGACACCACTACTTCAGCACGAGACATTCTCGCCATGCTCTCCTCCTCAAAAACCAGTCTCGTGGAGTTGACTTTCCGCCAGGTCACACTTCTCGACGATGGCTCAACGTGGGCTTCCGTCCTTTCCTTCCTCGCCAAGGACTTCCAAGCGCTGTCGTCCTTTCGTCTTTGTGTCTTGCGTGAGAAGGCGCGGGGAAGCTTAGCGATTGATTATCTAGATCGTGTTGGAACAGAACAGCTCGACGAGTTCAGGGAAGGTTTAAGTGTGATCGAAAAGGGGACGGGGGTAAATAAGAGAGTCACGAGTGTGGAGTATCGAGGGGTGGAAGCAGGATTTGTTTTGGGAATTTTCAGCTGAAGATTCGCGATCGTAGAGATGCGGGTCCACCATCGCACAAACGACTCGGCACCTCGACCTTGTCTCCGTACTCGTTGAAGTGGCACCTTCAGCTCGACTTTTCGATCATTCTCCGACACATTCAACTCGAACGACCTACAGCAGGTGTATCTCAACGATCTTTGGGAGGGCGCAGCCCAACATCTCTTCTATTGTTCTAGCCATTATCCGGCACTTGTGTTTTCACCTTGATTCCACCATCATTCCCAATTTCACCACCGTCGAAAATCTCCTAAGAGAACTATTATTGACGCTAGCGTTGCCGACTCCCGGTCGAGTGAATGAAATCAAGACTGCGACTTTCAGAACGCCGAGAAAGTTCTATCAACACACGAACATCTTCCCCTTACTACTTCGATGACATTCTACTACAATATCTACACCTGCGTCCTCTAGCAAACATCTCTAGATTTCATGTGTCTGTGGTCGAATGTGATCGTTTGAGATTTAAGAGTCAGCGTATAGCTATGCTGTACCTCGTTCTTTCATTTGTAAGCATTCACATGATAGGGGAAGGGGATATCACGAAACGGTAGATCCCTTCAACAACAATAGGACATGAGTAACAACGCTGAGTAGCAAGTCAATGTAAATGCGGACTTTACGGCCTATGCAAACGAAAACGGAGCATATGCAAATGAGTCGAGTCTAAAACAATCATTCCATCAATCGGACCCTCAGCTTAACAGAAGCCGCATCAATTAATTGCCTCTCAATCATTCTCTCTCGCTCCGCTCTCCTGGCTTGCCGTCGCTTTGTTTCCCTCTTCAACTTGCTCCGGCCCAGGGACAAGTCCCCAAGCACCCTCCGCTATCTCCTTAGCTTTGTACTTTACCATCAATCCCACAGCAATAGGTCCCAGGATTGTATTCAAAAGAATCGCCCAAACAGCAGTGACGAACCCATCCTCGGAAACATAGTCTGTGTTGTTATACCCAATCTCCACAATCAACAGTCCGATCTCGCCTCTTGCAACCATCGCCATTCCGAGCAGGATAGCCGGAGGTATGGACGCCTTGATGCGTGACGAGCGCTTGTTCCTCGCCGCATAGACGGTGTCCCGAGAGGATTGCGACCTGATGGCACTGCCTTCTTCCTCGTCACCTGTCGGCTTCACGTTCATGTCCTCTTCACTGCCGCCACCGACATTTGATGGCTTCGCATATGCCCAGATGATGATCCAAACCCCAACCAAGAATTTAGCAACCAGCATGAGGAGAGTATACACGACTCCCCTCCAAATTGCCTTGCCAGTCCAAAGATCCAAGAACGGAATTGCAAATCCGATACTTGCAAAAAACAGCGGCTCCAATAGATACGTTTGGAAGTCCAAGCAATAATACTCGAATGTGTGCACGAAAGTTGGACTTTTGGACTTCTCTCGCTCACCCTCTTCTCGACTCAGCACCACAAAGGGACCTTCGGGGTGTTTGGATGGCAGGTAGCTAAGGAAAGATCCAGCCAAGAAAGCACCAAAGAGAACCGATGTCCCCGCGTACGCTGCAATACTGAGGAATGCGGAGAGGATAAGGATCATAAAGATTATGTTAAAGAGATGGTCGAAGCGGTGGAAGAAAGGCTCAATCGCTTTCCTAAACAGCGGTGCGAGGACCCATTTGGAAAGCACGGGTGTCAAGATTGCCATCAACGCGGACGCGAGAATTGGACGTCCAATGAGCCATCCGAGACTGGTACCTCCAGATGAGATATCTCCCAAATCATGAATGACACTGGACATGACTAGACCTGTGACATCGTCGATGACTGCTGCGCTGACGAGCACGGCTCCCACACGAGTGTTGGCGAGGTCGACACTTTTAGAAGCTCCTGAGATGACGACAAATGTCGTTCCCAGACTTGTTGCTGAGAGCGCAGCCCCGATTATGAAGGTCTCGACTGCTCCATATCCGAAACCGAGGTAAAGAAGTAGGTAGCTTAATCCAATTGGCAGTATAACTCCTGTAGCCGCTCCAGCCAAGGAAATTGTGAAGTTCGCGCGAAGCAGATCTATACGAGTGGTGAGACCACCCTCGAAGATGATGAGAATCAGTCCGATGTAGCCTAGGTATAGGAAAGTTTCCTGCCAGTTGTGTTGGAGGATGTTCGCCAGGGGTTCGCCATATATGATGCCCACTGCGATGGGTCCAATAATTCCTGCGCGGATTATCTTCTTGGAAATGTACCCTGCTACCCAGAGGAACGTGAAGAAACTTATTATAATGAGAATTGATATGACTGTAGAGGAGGATTTTATTAGACACTATAGTTGAAGGGGTTATGGCTCTCAAGACTTACTCCCAGGCTCATGGTATTGCAAGAAGCGTCCTGACTCCTCCATTGAAGCCATTCGCCTATGAACAGAGCCCTTGTTCCTGGCTTGTTTGATGTAAGAATCAAGAAACTCTTTGGTACATCTTGTTGAGACCTATAAGGGCATTGGCAGCTTGGCTTGACGCTGGCTTGGCGCTTGGCAAATGCACCGTCATCGACACCTGGGCATCGACATCGTGCGTCGTGCCGGTAGACTTCACATACGTACGGCAGCTACACTTGCTATTGATCGGGAAAAATAATGACCAGTCCTCGACAATGAGTGTGAAGTACTGGCTATGTCATGACCTTTGCCCTGTAGGCTATTGGCAATTGACGCCACCCTAAAAAGCAATACCTTGGCTTAAGCCCTAGGTGCCATACATAGGTATCGTCCGCGGAAGTTTGACAGCGTCAACCAGACCGTGAGCCACGGTGTTGCTGATGATGATGATGATGTTAATGAGCCCCTACGCACATGTCTTGGGACACAACCTTTCCGGCTTCAAGTTGGTCGCATTTTTCTTGTCAGCATTTGCAAGAGAGGATCAGGATCAGACGCGTTTGGAATGTCGAGTGTCTTTCCCGGTTGGCGAGTAAAGGTGGGTGGATGCTAATGCATTTCCTTAGGTGGATGCCGTCGTATCTATGATTTTGGCTCCACGCGACCCCGGGGAGGTAAGACGATCTTTCTCATTCAGCTCTCGACTTTCATGTTGGCTTTCACAAAGTCCATCACCCTAGCCATGGCTACGGCATGTCTCGATATTCATGCCGCAAGTTGTAATGGAATTGCTGGACAGCGGTGCATTTCTGCCGTTCATGGCGGTTTTGGTTTTGGATGCCGTTTCGTTGCCTTGTTATCGGGCATGCCGGAGAGCGGTGGGCTGAAAGAGAATGGTGTTGGTGATGAAGAGTCCACAGAGGAAGAATCTTTGCTGGGGTGTTCAAAGGTTGTTGTAGAAAGAACGGACAGCAATCGGACAAGAACGGATTAGAAGAATCCTTTATAAGCGGAACTCGGAGCTCACAGTTAGTCTCAGATGCACAGACCACCTCGCTTCGGTGACCAATTATATCGCTTTGCGTGGCACCTTTACACGGTAGTCTAAGGGCGTAACTAGGGATTTACGTAGTGTTACGTAGCTCTACCGTAAAATTAG
>MWSQ01005297.1:0-10218 GCA_002116395.1 Ramularia endophylla | reverse complement strand
TCTTTAGAAGTAATCGCTCCTTACTTTAACAACGGCTAGTCTAGGTAGCCTTTTATAGTAAAGGTAGGTACTAGTAACTATCGTTCGGATCGCTTTAACGGTGATTTAGTATCTATAGGATAGCCTACTAGTGACTAAGAGTACTTACTATAGAGCGAGTTAGTTAAAGAAGTAAAGGATATTAAGTTAAGTCAAGTTAAGCTTATTAAGTTAAGCTTATTAATTTTAACAGTTTTATAGCTTTACTTTGATAATAACCTTACTAATAGCGACGTACCGGTATCTATTACGCTTATTATAGGCGCTCTCGTTAATAAACACTATCTTATCGCGGCTCTAGTATACGCTCTTTATACGCTAGTAAGTACGAAGGCGCTCGTCGCGCTCTCTAGCGATAGAACGAGCGACTTTCCGAGTCTAGCTATACCGTAGTAGTAAATATAGCACTCTACGGTCGGTATATACTACGCTAGTATAATCGAATATCTACTAAGCCATCTTATCTACGTAGGCGTCCGGCTACGAGTATACGTATATAAGAAACGCCTCCTCTTAATCCGGTATAAGCTATAGTAACCTACCTCTTTTTATAGTATTCTTCGGCGGATACGCCGTACTAAATAGCTCGTAATAGAGCCTTATCTTATCGATTGTTTGCCGTAACACTAGATACCGCTTAGTAAGGTCTCGGTTACTCTATATAGTAGTTCGAAATGCGACAAGTAGTTAGTTCTAGAGGGTTTTATCTAATCGACTACTAGGCCGTAATACGGCCCTACGAGGTTCCTATAACGCGTTAATTCGGCTACTAACAACACCTTTACGTATAGTCTACGTACCGACATAATATTGCATAGTTTGGAGAATAAATGGGATGTTCAGAGACTGTGTAGTACTAATTTTAGTGTAGGGCCCTCTGAAGTTCCCCGCGGAATTATCCGAGAGGGTGGGCAAGGTAATACTTCTAGCGTTCTAAAGCAAGAGCACCTGCCAGGAGAACCAGAGCTGTCAAGAATCAAGATGAGAATCATTCAATCGGATAATATGTTTGTACAGTTGTGTCAACCATCTCAGCAGTGCTCTCTCGAGACGTCCGTCGCTTTTGGAGACACTGTGAGCCGGTCCATTAGTATAGTCGCTCGTCATGTAGCAGAGAGACCATATCGATTAAGCAACTTTCTTGAATAATTCTCATCTTGACAGCTCTGTTGAAAATGGTTTTCCCGTGGTCGAAGACTCTCGTACACATAAAAAGCGCTGCAACTAATAGCCATACGTTACTTCCGTTGTGAGGTTGCTGCTTTCGAAACTATATGCCCAGATCTTCAATCTCCTGTTCGGAAGAGCGTCGAAGAAAACAACTACAATTCGCTCTGCTTCCCGTGTATACTCAGACTTCCCAGCTTCTTAAGTAGGCAATCGAGCCGCAGAATCTCGAACGCCAACGAAGACCTTTAGTAAGGCAATGAAGTAGTCGGTCCTCGTACGACAGTTTTGCAACTGCTAAGGTACATTTTGGACTGCGGGTCAAAGCCCCTGAGATTTCTTCCGACATGCTTGAACGGCTGGCACGATTGAAGAGATCCAATTGCCGTAGACCTAATTTAGACCCGCTATAGACCCTTACACCACCCGCTAAACATCATTCATATATCAAACATAAACCCATCCCTAGTGTTCTCAATCGAAAAATCAAAGAAGCCTCCTCCAAACACTCATATACAAAACCCATCAAACCATCTTCTTCTTCCCCACCGGTCCAAAAATCTCATCCGCATGCTCCTCCGCCGTCTTAGGCAACATCACCCTCTCCTTCTCCCACTCAGTCCTACTCCTCTTAGCTCTTAGACTCTTCAAACTTTCACTCCGACTGATAGCTCCATCGCTCGCGCTCCTCAGACTAGCCCTCTCAACATCCGCATTCACAACCCTGAGACGAGTCTTGGGCACGGTGAACATGACCTGGACGTCTCGTTTGCCGCCTTCACCCTCCACATCCCACTCCCCTTCCCCCTCAGCATCAGCAGTAGTTCTCGAGATTTCGCCCCAATCCCCAGGATCCGGATCATCCCGATACCTCCGAAAAGCAGTCTTGTTGTCTTCACTCCAATCCTTTTCTCCGCGTTTGTGTCTCAGCAATTCCCCACCATCAGAAACCGCCCGCCTAGGAGCCTCTCCAGAAACCCCTCCAGTAAGAAACTGATTAGGCCTCGTAGGAGACGACGTCCTCGTGGTACTTTCGTCCGAATTCCCCGCAGTAAGAATCTCACTCCCACCCGTAAAACTAAAAGTCCTATCCGTAGACATAGCAGTCAGCGCCCTCTTCAAACTCCCTACCCAACCTTGCTTCCTCCTCTGCGGCGCGAGGGGAATATCCCCATCATCTCTAAGATGCGCCTTCCCAGCCGTAGAAGGGTGTGCCGCTAGTGCCCGATGATACGGATCGTCTTTCGGTCTCCCACCAAGTAGCGCCTCGCCCTCAGTCTGCAAATGCGCAAAACTAGACCTAGCAGTCTTGAACGAATCCGTAGATTGCGCGGGATGATGCATCGAAACCCTGGCTTCGTACGTAGGAGTTCGGGGTTGTTGGGCGTAGAAACGAAATGGGGATCTTCTGCCTCCGCTGCTGGACATGGTACTACTCCTTTCTTCTCTTGTGGAAGGTTCGCCGAAAGTCCCAATCGCGCTGTCTTTGGCTAGAGCTGCGACTAGGAGTTTTCCGGTGCGCGTGGACATGGTGCGCGTGATGGAATTTGAGGATATTGCTGAGCGATGGGATTGTTCGCTTAGAGTTGAGGATGTGCGGTCGTCGGTTCTGGTTGGGGAGGAGCGGCCGGTTGAATTTGAGTTCTCTGGAGGTTCATCCACGATTGTCCAATTCATGGAGCCTTCGGTTTCTGCTGTTAATGGACGGCGTGTCGGGGAATCTGCTCTGCCTTCTTGGGTAGTGACTCGGCGGACGGTGCCTTCTCTAGTAGGACTTATGGGAGAAACAGGATGGCTGCCGAGGGGATTTGGCGGTGGATCCTGAAAAGGGTTCTTGACCGATGTACGGCTTAGAATGTCCTGTAATTCTCTCTGCCTTCTTTCTGGACTAGTTTCATAGCCTCGCTTTGCTTGGTATAGTCTCTGAATTGGTAATGGGGTCGCGAACACATGATTGTCGTCGTCTTGTGCTCCGTCTTCGTCCTGTCGCTCCAATATAGGATGGATTCCACCGCTACCACGATTCGTTCGACTTTCATCATACCTCGGCGCGGGCTCGTAATTGTAAGGCCTGGATATTACTGGCTTCCTCGATCCTCTAGTCGGGCTGGCAGCATTGACAAACAAGCCTGTAGATCCAGCTTGTGTCATGCCATCGGGATTATCAGGGTCGTCCGCCATTGACCACGGATCACCACCTCGGAGTCCATCATTGTCCAAAAAAGGTTGGTTATGTGCTGTATAGGAGCCGCCGGGAGAATGCGCTAACAGCTCTCGTTCACGCTCCTCGCGAGCACGACGTAGTCGCCTCGCATACCAAAAGTAAAAGAAGATCAGTACCAGCAAGACTAGCACTCCAACTCCCAGCCCAACTCCGAGTCCAGTCTGCTCCGAAGTCGTGCTCAAAGGTCCACTCGACGACGACGACTCTCTCATAGCTGCAAGCTCTATCACGCTGGCTGGTGGATTATAAGTATCAACCCAAGCACCAGTCGTGGTGTTGTAAAGATAGACGGCATCCGAAGCTGTTCGCTTCATACTCCGTCTCTTTGACGAAGAAGCCGGGATTGAGTAACCTCCGGCAATCATCATAACATTTCCAGGAAGAAGAGTTGCGCCATGACCGTATATGCCCGCACCCGCCGCCAAACCACTTCCAGTCTGACTAGGTATAGTCCACGTCCAAGCCTCAGATTCATCTCCACCATACTCCGCGCCGAGATGGAGAATCGCCAACTGCGGCACAGCTGGAGTGGAAACATCACCCACCCATCCACCAAACACAATCACCTCTGTACCATCTTCGGAGAGGACCGCAGTATGTCCTGATCTTGGCTCGACAGTGGTGGCAGTTGAGCGAGCAGAAAGAGCAAGATCAGTCTTCGCGCTCGAAGGTTGCTGTACTCCGAGAAACGTCCAGCTCTCCTGTGGTAGAGAATACAGCGCTATTTGAGACATGTTGAGAAACGCTGACTGAGTATGTCCACCAAGCAGCAGGAAGTCCTGTTGTTGAGTCTGACTACCAGTACTTGTTTTCATGGAGTATGTCGGTGTAAGTCCAGTCATCGAGAATCCAGCTTCTGCAACGGGAGGCGCACGGTTCGCAGCCGGAGAGATGTCGTAGTCCTCTCCGCTGGGAATGAACGAGAGCATCGTATTCGAGTAATTCGCCGCACTCTGCCATGTATCCGCAGTGCTATTGGAGAATGGACACATTCCTCCAAAAACATAGTAATCCAGTTCCGAAGCATCCCCATCAACATTCGCGGAAAACGACACGGCGTTTCCCAAAAAGTTTGTCCCAGTCATAGCAGTTGTCCCTAGACTCTCTGCTGACGTTTGATATGATGTCCATGTTCCATTGCCCTCATCACTCGTTGGGTCCGGGTAAAACCTCCAAACCTCCGTACTGCTTGCTCCAGCACTACAGCTCCCAGCTATGACTGTGACATTCCCCGATACATCCACCGTTGGAACATAAGGCACCAATTCATCATCCTTGAGGAAAGGCAGGCTCTTCGTAAGCGTCGTAAGTGACACACTCGATGTCGAAAACTCATTCGCAATGTCCACTACCCTCTGACTCCCTCCAGATTCAAAAAGATATGCAAAAGTCGAGTTCGGGGCGATGAGGATTCGAGTCGGGTTGTAAGGTAGCGGGTCGGAGGTCGCGGAATGCAGCAAAGAAAGCAAAGCCAGCAGGCTCCATGGCCGCGCTGGAGCTCTCATAAGGATATCGCCGAATGATGGTAGTGGGGGTTATGGCAGAAGGGGATAGGAAGAAGCGTCGTTTATCCTACAGCACCATGATCTCTCTCCTCGTGGCCCGCGCATCCGTGTGGGAGTGATGATCTTTGTGGATGGTGATCTGATCTGAATGCTTGCTCTTGTCCTTGCTAGAACTACTCATACACCCAAGAAACAAAGGTGGCAGGTAGCACAACCGAAAAAGAACCAGAAGAAGATGATGTATTGCAGGGAATATGGTGCGAAAGTGGCCCTCCAGACGCGGCCCAGCATGTGCGTGTGGTGTGTGTGTTGAAAGTGGAGTGAGTTGCCGAGAGCTTTCCGTTGCGCGTCAACAAAAACCTCGCCTGTCCTGTTGCTACTCTCGAGTCTACGAACAATCGACCCACGGATGACGGAAACTCTGCACAGCCTGGCCCTGCATGTGATGATATTGCGCAACAACCACTCGTATGGATCAACGAATCGCAGCAACGCAAGCCTCTCCAGCCGTTTTTTCGCGGATGCCGAGAAAAGAGGCTGGACGCAGCGTGGTTTCAAACCTTACGTCGCCAGGGCAACGGAAGCCTTGCCCTGCACCTGCACGAGCGGATTTGCGTGCTCAGCTGCGAACCGATGGAGCACTATCCCTACAAGTGGGAGGGGCTAGAAGCATGGCTACAGCATGCAGGCTTCTTTATACGACCTTCTCGGCTCGCCTTGCATAGCACGAAACTGGGATGGTGAGGGTGATGGTGTGAGGTGATGATATACTTTTCGACATCACATGTGTTGTGATGTGGATAAGATATATTGACCCTCCTTCGCTAATATATGTAAATAAACGAGATTGTTTTCCTCGCCTGCAACTGCTTTCATCATCCTCCCCACCTCGCAGTTCTTCAACCTTGGCTTCAATCTCATAGTTGTGTGCATGGGTCGTGAACACGCCGTGCCAGCGCTTGGAGCAGCTGTGCTCAAGTCCGCCCTCCAACGCCTCGCAATGATTGAAAATGAATTCCCATACCCCTTCCTCGCCCATCGAATGCTGGTGCGCCCACGCCAGTAGTTTGGTCAATATCTTCTGATTGTTCCATCATCATGTTGCAACAAACTCCTGATTCTCCATGCTATCGTGCATTGCCTTCCTCCCAATAACTCCACGCTAGTTCAATCACAGCCGCTCCATATGTGAAAGTCGACGTACAGCCACTCCACGCGTCGGGGGAGTTTGCCAGGTTTGAAAGAGTCTCGGCTTCGCTGGGATTATAGCGATCCCAATCGAGAAGTACCGCCGATCCATTTGAGGAGGATTCCACTACAATATGTGGGGAGGCTTTAATGCATGACTGAGCATGCCTGCTGTCTTCTCAATCAAGTTCGATTGCATTAATGGCCTTTTTCAGCAATTCGAAGGTGGAGAAGAAGATGGCATTGATCATGCAGCTCCGCAAACATGACACGCCGAGTCCGCGGTAGGCGCCCTTGCCGAAGTATTTGATGCGAGGTCGTATCACCTTGTCCTCGGGACCGGCGGAGAGGAGGGCTTTCTGGTATACGGTCTTGCAAACATCTATTGGGTAGACCTGCATTGCACCTCACGTTAGTATGTTTTCATTTTCGCAGGACAAGATGACGACATACCACCGCCCAGCTCATGATTCCACAAGATCCACCTGCCAGAATGACCGCTGCAGGACTCGTTGGGCTGTTTCCGCGCGCATTTCCCATCGTTTGCTTCACAGTCTCGTAGGTCGTAAAGTAGATGCTCGTGCCGATGAGATCCCTCAACAAATGTAGTCGGAAACCCGCATATAGTCGTGATGGGCCGCCATTCCTGCACAAACTCCACATTTTCCGTAACGCGCCTCCGGTCTTTGCATTCCGTTTTGTCGTCGCCGCACTGTCGCCTTGCATAGCATTGTCTCTGGCTAGCTTGCCAGCCAACTGCTCATTGAGCTTAACAAGCTCAAAAGGGCAAGAAGCAAAGGTAACCACCGCTCCAGAAACTGCTCCCGCAGGAGCAAAGCAAGCCACAGTGTAAAGATTGGGATAACTCCCCGGAGCATTAGCCATAGCAAGCGGGCTCTTTCCCGTCAACTCAGTAATTTGTCGATCCGTAAAGTACTTTCCCTTCTGATAGATGGACAGAGCCGAAGTGCGCACGACAGCGACCGATATCAGAGGGGAGCCCACTCCACGCCAGAACGCCCGCAGACCCTCCTGCTTGTATGCATCTTTCACGGTGGCGGAGAAGGGCGTTCCGAAGCTCTGCATGCGCGACTTGAGGAAGTCTAGAGGATAGGAGACTCCTGTGGCGAGGATAGAGGCGGAGAAGCCGGCGCATTCGGTGCGGTATGCTTTTATGAGCTTCTTGTTCTCCGCGGAGAGCTCGTGGGTGAATGGCATGTCTGGTGTGGGAAGACCACGGTCTTCAGGGCGCGGGGAGGAGGCGGTGGAGGCGGTGGTGCTCCATGTGGAGCTATTCACTTGGGTATGCTGTTAGTTGTGTTCACGCAAAGGAAATGGCATGCAATGCTGGGTTGTTGGATGTTGGATGTTTGGGCCTTGGAAGTCTGAGGTTCAACTTTCCCAAGGCCAACTCGCAATGGGTGTTCGATTGACTTTCCCCACCAAGCAAGCTTTGGCGCTAGTTCCAGATTCAGCAGCATAAGCATGTGACAGACTTACTTCGATTGGCAGGATGCATCTCGCAGCAAACATCAACATCGCGCTCTCAGGGATGTTGAGAGTGGCCGAGCTGCTTGACAGGAAGCTGGATGTATACAATACCTAGGGTCTTTGGAAAGACTAGTCGATCACCAGAGATGAATCAGCAAACTCACAGCAAAATGCCTCAAATGCCGCAGCGCTCTTTGAAACAAGTGGCTGATGGAGCAGACGATCTGCCTACTGCTCCTGACATAGACACCGGTCGTATAAGAGTCGGTAAGATGGCGAGGTCTATGTGTTGAAGGGCTTAAAGCAAGACTATCATTCCATCGACTGTCATATCAGCATATCATCATCAAAACAGGGTATATCAAGTCGTCATCAAAGTAAAACCATCCCAACCCCAGCCAAGCCCGCCATAACCAAGAATCCAATCTTCAAAACCTTCTCCACCACAGCAGAAGACTCCGGAGCGATCTTACTAGTATCGCCCGCTCCACTAACAGTAGCAATGCAAGAAGCCGCACAAGAGTAGCCGGTAGGACAACATCCTCCTCCTACACTCGCGGCGCAAGACATCCATCCACTGGCACACGAACCACTCGTAGCTGTCCCAGCTACGTCTATGGTTACCCCGGATTCCGTCACGACGGCTGTAGTCTCGGAAGCAGGGCATGATGTAGTGTCACAGTTTCGATCAACGCGACAACAGCCTCCTAGATAGACGGCGGAGCACATGTAGAAGCCATTTGGGCAGCCTGCTGCTGGCGAGGAGGAGGATTCAGTCGTTGTAGTCGTGATTTGGGTATCTGCCGCAGAGACAGATGCGCCGGAGGTTGTGGGCCTGATTGGTGGCGCTGCAGTTGCTGTGGAAGTGGAAGTAGATGTATCGTCGATACAGGAGTCGGTCGCACATGCTTGACCATCTCTGCAGCAGCCACTTCCTAGAGAAGATGCACAGGAGAAGAATCCAGACTTACAGCTAGACGCTGTTGATGGGGAAATGATCAAAGTGGAGACGATGGTAGTTGTTACGGTTTTGTCTTGCCCGCTGATGACCACCGTCGCTGTTGTCGTGTAGCCCGAATCTGTGGTCATTGCACTCTCACTGGAAGACGACGATGCTGGTGTACCGACCGTCGTGGTTTCGGGAGAAGACGCCGTCACAACCTCTGTGCCGTAATAGATGCAGCCGGTGTCTAGACATTGTGCTCCTGGCAGACAGCATCCGCCTCCCTTTGGGCAGCTAGTATAGCCCGCAGCCGTATCGCAAGCTGCAACATCGTTGCCGCAGGCTTCTCCGCTGGGACAACAGCCAGCTCCCTCGGAAGTATTGACACAGGTGTCGGAGTCGTCACAGCAGAGATCGGAATTGATTGAGCTGCAAGATGTCGTACCAGAAGGACATTCGAATCCTCTGGCAAAGATATTGCGTCCAAATAGAGCAAAGCCTAGTCTTTGAGCATCGCCATGCGGCATCAATGCTGGAACAAGGTTCGAGATGAGCGTAGGAGTAGCATTGGTGTACTTCTCCGTCTCAGCTCCAGGGCTACCAAGAGAACCTTCTTCCCACTGCCAATAGTCCAAATTGAACTTCTCGCCCGGATCATCGCCCATCTTCTTCATTGCAACGGGGGCTTCCCATGCCAGTCTTTCTTGGGCCTCGAGGCCACGCTTGATGTGCGGTTCGTGTTCTGGGAAGTACTTGGCTGACCTCGGCAGGTTGTACGGCCACTTTTCTTCATTTGCTTCCACGCCGTAGCTCAAAGCGAGGTTGATGAGGCTTGCCGGCAGCGACAGTAGGCAGCTGAGATTCTTCATGAAGTGTCTCTCGAAGCAGACAAATTTGGTCGGAGGATGGGCCGCAGATGTGGTGCAACGGAGATCTGTGGGTACCGCGAGGGAACATGCAAGATGAGACGAAAGTACATAGAGGGGGAGGACCTACGCTTCGCAAAGCTGTCCTGCTGAGAGGAGCTTACTGGTGGCTGGCAAGCTGGATGGTCACTGCCGCCAGTCGGGCGGAGTTCTTGCTTTGCTTCGACGAATATTAATGATGAGGCTGGCAAGACGCTTGGACCATCTCGTCTTGCTCACCAGCATGATAAACTTTTACCCTGTCCGAGTTGTTCGCATGAGATGTTATCTCAGTCATCATCCTCGCTGCGAGAATTGCTCATTTAGCTTTAAAGGTGGGGCGAGCTAATAGTTTAGACTCGTCTTAGTCCGTGTAGAAGCGTCTAAGACGGGCTAGACCAATCAGAATCCTTAATAGTAGGTCCGGTCGTAATTCGCGTAGCGAGTCTAAGAGCTTTTAGTTCTATTTTAGTAGAGAGGCGATTTAGCTTATTAGTATAATACTATTCATCTTCTATTACGTACTTTGTCGTCTATACTACCCCCTACCGCTACCGCGACACTACCGTTAGAATCTCCTTGCTCGGCGCTAGCGGACTAAGATCGAAAACTCGCCGATATATCGACTCGCGCCGCTACGCTAACCGCCTAAAGTAACGCCTTCTTACGCTAGTTTAGTAACCCTATCGACCTACGACTTAATATATAGTCCGATATAGAGTCCGATTATAGTAGCGATAAGTCGGACTCTAATAC
>MWSQ01005294.1:0-18612 GCA_002116395.1 Ramularia endophylla | reverse complement strand
TTGGGAGGGTGGGTTGGTGCTGGGAGGGTTTAGCTGAAGGGGAGTGAGAGTGGGGGCGTGATGGGGCTGTGGGTATTTGCAAGCTGTGCGTGTATACTTGCTTTGAGACTGGCCGGGGACGGTGGATGGGGATAGGCCGAGGGGATACCGGTCTTTTCAGTTTGGCGATGCTGAACAATATTTACAGAAAAGGTACGTTCTGAATCTTCATTATTCCATTCTACAAGCACGCCTCACAACATCGGCGGAGGGAAGGGTGGCTGGGAAGTCTGAGCGAGAAGAAGAGAGGACTTCACGCCCGCATAACCCGGAGCCAAAACTATGAGGCGAGGAAGAGGCAGGTAGTACGAATATTGTACCGACCCATTCCATTTTGGCGATTGTTGAACAAGGTACGTTCTGACTTCGTAATTCTCATTCACAGCACACAACAGTCTTCAAGATACAAATCTACAGCCTCGCTCGAACAACTTTCTCCTTAGCCTCAACCAACTCCTTCAATTCCATCCCCTTCCCAATCCTCCAACTAACAGCCTCTCCCCAACTCTGGCCCGTAAGATCAACATCCTTCCACCTCCACCTCTTTTCATTCTGTTTTCCCGCTTTGAGAAGATCTACAACCCATTCCCCAAACACCGGCATCATTTTAAATCCATGTCCCGAGTCTCCTGACAGGCAAATTACCGAACTATCCGTCCCAGGAACGAAATCAATACAATAATCCGAATCAGCGGTATCTGAAAACCAGCATAATTTCTTATCTACAAAAGGACGATCCGCCATCCAAGGAAACGTCTCCCGCAGCAGGCGTCGGAGTTTCTGCTCATCTTCATATGGGATGAAATTTTGAGGTTCGGGTAGGAGATCCATGGGAGGGAGAGACACGCCTTGTGAATTCGGGTTCGTGCATCCTATTCCCAAGGGACACAGTTTGAAGAGTCTGGTCTTTGGATCTGGTTCGAAGAAGAATCCCAGGTCCCGGATATTCGTCGTTGGAATCCCTCGTAGGAAATTGGTTTCGTCTTCGGAAAGTTGGATGTGGGCTACGGACCAGCTGCGCGCTACTGTGAATTTTCCGAGGGAGGGAAGGATAGTTGCGCCTGCGGCTCCCAGAGCTACAATCACCAATTCCGCGGAATGAACTTTGCCATCTGCTGTCTGGAGTCCAGTTGCTTGGTTTCCCTCATATAGAATTTCGGAAATTCTGCCTGCGGAGTCGCCTAGGATGAATTTCACACCTCGAGACGCACAATGCAACCAAATCCCATGCAGCGCATCGGAAGAATGGGCATAGCCTGCGCAACGGTTGAAGTAGCCTTTGAAACCTGTTAATGGACCTGAGTATTGCCAGGTGTAATCTTTGAAGTCTTGGGGGGTGTCTAGTCTACGGATTCCTGGAGCCAAGGTGGGATTTGCTTGGATTGATGAGAGGGCTTTTTCGAGATGTTGGATTGCTTTTGGGGGTGCGCGACCGGTTGCTGCTACTACGTAGCCGGTGTGGTGGTAGTAAGGGCCGAAGAGGGGGGTTTGCCAGCCTTTTATTGCTTTCTGGTGAGGGTGTTAGTGTTCCTTTCTTCGAGATGTTGTTTTTTGATATTGGTTGGGGGCTGACTAAAGCTAGGTTTGTGTAGAAGGGGTCTTCGTATTCTGGTCGGACGATCTTGTTGAGGTCGAAAGCTGCGGAGTATGGGGAGGGAATTGTTTCTGCGCGGTCGAAGACTATGATGTTTGTGTATCCTTCGTTGAGGAGATGGAGGGCTGTGGAAAGTCCCCAGGCTCCGCCGCCTGCGATTGCGATGGGTGAGGTTTTGCTAAACATTGTTGTGGAGTTGTGTGCTTTCTTCTATAATCCGTCACAGTCCGTATGCTGACGCTGCAGTCTGAATCTTTAGTATACCGAAGTTGCGGTCTTGCTATCTACTCTACCGGGCAAGCATGGCTGGTGGTGTGCAGCTGCAGAAAGGCATTTATCTAGCTGATTACCGCTTTAGGCAATATTTTCCATGAAAGTCGGAAAGGCATCCCGGTCGATAATCGGATGGTATAACCGTGTTTATCGGAAGTTCAATCCGGGCATCAACTCCTCACATGCTCAACATGCATATTTGAGCTCCGCTTCTGGCCGGCTCTATATTGTTTTTCGGCGGTGTGAAGCCCTGATCTTTGTGCTCAGTTCCCTCTACAGCAGCTTGCAAAGCGACACTTCTCGACGATCCAATCATCAGCAACGATGAGACCGTCCGGCTTACAATCAGTTGCAACGAATATAACACCCTTTATCAGACAAAGACCATGGATGCAATCAAGCATTGCGAGCAGGTCGCTTACTTCAGGCAACTACAGAACACCAAAAGCATTCAATGAACCAAATGTATGATACCTACGATCAGACCATTCCATCATTGCTAACCCCAATCTCAGCTCCACTTTGAGCCAGGTTCGCCTGAACGCAAAGAGTTGACATCTGCCTTGTCTGCACTCAAATCTCAGCTCCCACTTAAAGTACCAGCCATCGGAGGACGAAATGCTTCCATTACCGGAAACGAAGATCTCACCTCCTTAGGACATCCATCAGACCACAAAGCACCTTTCCAGCAGTATGCATCCGCATCAAAAGCCAATGTCCAAAAAGCGATCGAAACAGCTCTCAGCGCAAGGAAAGTATGGCAGGAAATGCCATTCACAGACCGAGCCTCAATCTTCCTACGAGCCGCAGAGCTAGTTTCTGGCAAATATCGCTATCAACTTCTAGCTGCTACGATGCTCGGACAGGGCAAGAATGCATGGCAAGCAGAGATTGATGCTGCTGCAGAGCTGGCTGATTTCTTTCGCTACAATGTTTCTTTCGCGCAGGAGATTTACGATAAGCAGCCAACGGTCAACTCGCGAGGACATCATGGACGTACTGATTGGAGACCACTGGAGGGATTCGTGTATGCTGTCTCTCCATTCAACTTCACGGCTATTGGTGGCAATTTGGTCTCCGCACCTGCGATTATGGGCAATGTTGTTGTTTGGAAGCCTGCGCCTACGACTGCGTATGTCAGCCATTTGGTTCATCAAATTCTTCTAGAAGCTGGCTTGCCGGAGGGTGTTGTTCAGCTTGTTAATGGCGATGCTGAGCTCATCTCCAATACCGTCTACGACCATCCGGAGTTCTCGGCACTGACTTTCATTGGCTCTTCGGATGTTTTCAGATCTCTTTATGCTAAGGCAGCAGATGGAGTTGGAAAGAAGAAGTATCGCGACTTCCCACGCATGGTGGGGGAGACTTCTGGAAAGAACTTTCACTTGATTCATCCGTCTGCAGACGTCGTGGAAGCGGCAAAGCATACTGTTCGTGCGTCGTTCGAGTATGCGGGTCAGAAGTGTTCTGCTTGCTCTCGGATTTATGTTCCAGAAAGCCAAGCAGCGCTCTTCTTCGATCAAATGAAGAAAGAATTGGCGCGGACGAAAGTGGGAGCACCGGAAGATTGGAAGTCCTTCACTGGACCTGTGATCGATGAGAAGGCTTTCAAACGTATCACTACTGCTATCGACTCTGCAAACAAAGACAGCAGTCTCGAAACTATCATCGGCGGCACATATGATGGTAGCGTTGGCTACTATATCAACCCAACAATCTACGCTACAAAATCAGCCGATAACCCACTTTTCGACAACGAGCTCTTTGGCCCTGTCTTGGCTGCTTATATCTACCCAGATGCCGAGTTCGAGTCTGTTCTCGATATTGTGGACAGGCAAGGTGGTGGTTTTGCATTGACCGGCAATGTGTTCTCCAATGATCAGCTGGCTATTCGACAGGCCGAGAACAAGCTCAGATACTCTGCAGGCAACTTCTACATCAACTGCAAGATCACTGCAGCAGTGATCGGACAGCAATCGTTTGGAGGATCTAGGTCAAGTGGTACTTGCGACAAAGCTGGGAGTTCGAATCTGCTGATGCGTTTCACTGCGCCGAGGACTTTGAAGGAGGAGTATAACAAGCTTGATGAGGTTTTGTATCCTAGCAACATGTGAAAGGGAGATGTTGAAGATCTTGCGGCAGAGATAGTATCTGCGCTGAATATGTTCTGCCGTGAGAAAGGGGCAATGCCAAGCAAGCTCAACTCTCTTCTGTTGCTATTTTTCCAACAGAAATCGTAACAAAGACCGTCCTTTGACTTACGTGAAGTATATGTATTCGGAACAACTGTGGTACTCGATCACTAAGCTATCCTCCTGTTATGTATATGCCGTCGTCGGCCGCCACTGCGTATTTTGTATACCGTTCAGCATTTTCCGTCCTCCAAAGAGAGAAGCTCATTCATCCTCGCGCTTTCTTACCCGCTACCACTACAACGCATACCTGTACCACCATTTCCAGCACCACTATGGAGGTGTCGGCGGTCCAAGGAAGCTCTCGGGTCAGGAAAAGGGCGCCCAACGCGTGAGCTGCCCAGCGTCTCCCTTTCCGACTTTGGCTGATCGTCTTGTCTAGATGCTCGCGTTGTCGCAAGCAGAAGTGAGTGACCAGGCGGAACGAGACCGCAATGGGCATGACTAACTTTTCATAGGATCAAATGCTCAGGCTCTCAGCCATGCGTACAATGTAATAAGCGCGATCAGGCATGCCTATTCGATACCAAACAGAGCAAGGTACTCGTCAGCCAGCGATATCTTGCTCAGCTCGAACGGCAGGTTGCAAGCCTATCGGAGCGAGATGGTAGGTCACCAGATCTGGAAATGAGGGAAGACCATGCCTTCTCTGAAGATGAACATGATCCGGATGCTTTGCGAGACTCCATCCCCCCTCCAGGCGGCCACAACGTTCCATCAGAATCTGGTGACTCGCATCAGAACGACTTGCGTGCGACACCAGAGTCAGATCTACGCAATCCTTTAGATCCTACGATCTCAAATGCGTTCACTGTAGATACTGGTAGCAAGCACTTTTTCCTGTAAGAGTCCCACGGTCGCAGTCACAGACTTGCCGATCTGGCTTCGGTCCTTCTTTCAGAGGGCATTGCAAAAGTGATACTGACTTTTATACCAGAGGTGTTACATCCAACTGGGCCTTTGGGAGAAGAGTTCTGAAGATGGTGTACGAAAAGGTCAACGGGACTGCTCTACCACCCGCTAGTCTCCTCTTCGAAGGCTCAACGTACGACCTTGGCTGGGACGGGCAGCGCAAAGATGTAATGGCCATAGACACCTCATCTTTACCAACAGCGGACTTTGCACTGTTTGTGAAACCTATGATCACATAGCAAAACGGAGACTCTGACGCATCATGCAGGTTTCTGATCAATTCTGTCAAGTTCCACTGCGGCCGATTGTTCCACATGTATGCTGTCACTGAAAGACGCGAACATACCCAAGAGAACTGACAGCTCTATGCAGGTTCGACGAAATGACGTTCATGGACTCCTTTTCTCGATTCTACGAGGATCCCCAAAACAGAGACAACTACCCAGCACTTTGGTACATACATTTCCTCTTGATCCTAGCTTTCGGGAAAGCTTTCATCGTGAGAGCGAGCAGAGACAAACGCCCTCCTGGGGTCGAGCTTTTCGCCCAGGCCATGCAGCTATTGCCCGATATCACCTTTCTGTACACAGACCCGATCCAATCCGTGGAGATACTTTGCTGTGCTGCTCTGTAAGCTATCACATCGCGATCAGAGGGTTCAATCCTGGAGCCGTGCGTTGACCAATATTGTAGGTATCTACAATGCCTGGATCTGCGAAGTGCAGCTTACAATGTGGTATAGGGCTCTACTCCTTACATTAAATCATGTTGATCGCTAAGCAATGTAACAGATTGGTCAGGCGTTACGCCTGGCCATTGAACAGGGTATTCATACCAACATGAGAGGTCACCATCTCTCTGAGCGTATGCTTGAGCGGTGCAAAGAGACTTGGTGGACGGTCTACATCCTCGATCGGCAGATGACCTCGCTGATGGGGGTTCCAATATCTCTTTCCGACGATGACATTACTGCGCCACTCCCATCTTTCGCTGGATCCGCCAAAAAGACTCTGGCACTTAGCTTACATATCAAGCTATCAAAGGCTACGGCTATCATATTACAGAGTCAGTGTTGATCCCTAAACCAATTCGCAATTCACAGCCTCTAACCATCTTTCCAGCGGTATACGCTAGAACGGGAGGCGCAAGAAACGAGCGCCTACTGGTGAGCATGAAGGAGGCTCTCAAAACCATCGCAGAAGCCAACGATGAGCGAAATGAATCATTCCCGCTCGACCTTAACAACCCAACAAGTGGAATATGCAGACTCTCCGCCTATTTGCATATATTTCACCATCAGGTGAGCAGCTGCATTGGGTTTGACTGATCGAGCGTTGACTGATCCTGAACTAGAGCTTGATTCTAGCTACGCGACCGCTTCTGTATAGCTTCCTGCAGACCAGGCTCGCGGCGTCCAGATCTTTACGTGTATCATCTTCACGCGGAGCCCGATACTTCCTGCGTGTTTGTGTTGGCTCCGCACAGCAGAGCTTGAAGATTCTTGAAGTTCTTCAATCGCAGAGCCTGTTGGGTAGTCAAAAACGTAGCCTTACTGTAAGGGCCAATCGCTAATCATTTGACTAGAAAGCTTTGTTCCTTTCGATCGAGAAGCTACATTTTCGTCTGCTGTTGTGCTGATGATAGCGGCAGCCGTGGATCCATCACTGCTGCGGGACCAGGAACCGAGAGTAGATGCAGCGTACTCTATACTAGACGAGATGATTGGACGTGGAAATCGAATAGCTGAGTATCACAGATATGAACTGGAACAGCTGGATCTTAACATGCAAAAGCTGCTGCCTTTACAGCAGCCCATCATCTTGGCGGACTCTCGGGCACAGAGCGACACGACACCAATATCGACGGAGTACCAAGACGTGGACGTCCAACGAACCGGAATTCACGCCCGAACAGAGTCTAGTACTGCAAGTATTGACACAATCTTAAGCGAGTGGAATTCTGAAGACGGTTTCAGTGGAGAGCAGCTGATGGCCGTTGCCGACTCATTGGACTTCAATCAGTTAGACTGGCTGGTTACTGGGAACATCTCACAACCATTCGGTGTGAACTTTGAGTAAACCATGATCGCCAGTCGACCTTTGGAGTCCTCAGCACATACTCCCAAAAGTTGACTACCCGGAATGTTCTCCGCACAGTGAGTGGCAAGATTCGTTTTCGCTGGAATCGGCCAGCACTTCTTTCATGGGAAAAGCAGAGCAACAACGACGACGAGGACGGCAACTACCTTACCGCTCTGCATTTTGGCAGAATAACTCTCCAGGATCATGGTTGCTCGGACGGGCTTCGCTACCGGCCGGCGATTCCGCGAAGGAAGAAGCTCTCAGGAAGCTTGCTTGGTAGCTATCGGCCAAGCTCAGGATCCCGGTTCCAGCTGGATTTTCTTGCTGCTTATGGCAAGTAACACCCTCAGAGATGCAAATGCCTTGAGATACGCATTACAGCGGTCTAAAGCGAGAGTCAGCAAGCTACAAAGATGGTGTGTTGCGATATGAACAGCTCAGCATTGGCTGCGAGAGGGCTTTCCCCTCTCGGTTGCGTGTTCCGATGGACGCGTGATATGTTCATATTGTTATCTTGACGGCCGTCTAGGGCATAAGATATCAGAGACATCTTCGTGCTTCCTCTCGGGTGCAACGCTCAAAGATCTTACCGACATGGCTGTACTACGGACGCAGCAAATATCCATTGTCTCTCATATCAGCAAGCCTGCGTTCAATACAACAACACACTCACTGAAGCGCCACTATTCCGAATTTGCCGCTGGAGTCAGAGAAACGAAGACGAATGTCAATGTACAGAATGTCCCGAATCCTTCAGGCCTGGAAAGGCTTCCGACATTGTGCATATGGCGGAATTTGATTCTTGGTGCGGCATTCACTTCGCCGACATTGTTCAAGATCGGCTTTGGGGCGATGAGATACGTCGCCAACTCCCGTTCGAGACTGTTGAATCCAGATTCCAACCCGTTACTACGAGCAATGATTAAGCCCTTGGTTTACGATCAGTTCTGTGCAGGGACGAATCAATACGAAATTGGCTTGACCAGAAACCAGATCAAGCGAATGGGATTCTCAGGTGTCATTCTCTGCTACGGCAAAGAGATCCAGGTCTCTGGTGCTGGCAACGAGATTCATTCCACTGGAGCTGGAAATGCTGACCAGAACGTTGAAATTGATATGTGGAAGAATGGAAACTTGGAAACTCTTGACATGATCGGAGAAGGTGACTGGGTTGGGATGAAGTGAGTGAGATACATATCCAACCATCGTGGTCATCGCTAACGGCAGACAGATTTACTGGCGCAGGCCCGGGTGTAGTCACTGCTCTGATGAACAATAAAGCGCCGCCCGAGAAATTCGTCGCTGCAATGGATGCCATTTGCCACAAAGCTAGAGACCAAGGCTGCAGAATCTGGGTTGACGCAGAGCAGCAAGTCTTGCAAACCGCCATTGACAGATGGACCATCGACTTCATGCGTAGACATAATCGAGATGGCAAAGCACTGGTCTACAACACAGTCCAAGCTTATCTCAAATCTTCGCGAGAAAAACTGAAGCATCAGCTCAAGCTGGCGAATGATGAAGGCTGGACTTTGGGCGTCAAGCTTGTTCGGGGAGCCTACATCGCCAATGATCAGAGAGACAAGATCCACGATACGAAGCAGGATACTGACAATTGTTATAATGGCATCGTCCGCGATCTACTGTCGGGCACAAATCTCGGATTCGCACCTAACCAATTCCCCCGTATGCAACTTTTCCTCGCAGGACATAATCCCGAAAGCGTAAACGGCGCGTTTGATCTCGTTCAAAAGCTTTCTGCCAGTGGACAGCTGAAAGTCCTGCCAGACTTTGGGCAATTACAAGGCATGGCCGATGAACTGGCATGCAGGGTTGTTCAGCGGTGCGAGGACGTCAACAAGGAGCATGCCTCTATCGATGCTCCGTGCGTTGTGCCGGCAGTCTACAAGTGTCTGACGTGGGGAAGTCTTCAGGAGTGCATGCAGTATTTGATCCGGCGGGCTGTGGAGAACAGTGGTGGAGTTGACAGGATGAAAGATGGTATGGCCGCGAACTACACAGAGCTGAAGCGAAGGACGATGGCACGATTTGGGGCCCGATCGACATGATTGAGAATGAAGTGTAAGGCAGTTGATACGCTATACATTGATGTTGCAGCGAGATCCCTGAGTGACCAGCTACTCTGATAGTTTGACTTATCTATTCCTCTACTGCTTCAACAGCTCAATCAGATGGTGAGAAGAACATAGCTGCCACGTCAGAGATCGGTAAGCAACTCCGAAAAGGAGTCGGAAACCGGTCCCGAGTTCAAGATTGCAGGTGTCCTCGACCTGTAATCGAGCTCAGAACCAAGTTCTCCAGCTACTCCGGCTCATGCAGCGGTCAGTCGGACACGCAGTCAGATGTCTTGCCAGCATCGGATGTCATACCCGACATGGGCTTTTTCGCCTAAAGGGGAAGCTTGGCATAAAATGGCCTTCAATAAGCGACCTCTTTTTTGAAGATTGCCATGGCGAGTTTCCGGGAAGACAGAGTCACATGTAGCAAAGCTGATAGTGTTGCGAGAGTGTGCATACTTTCGAAGCCGTGTTGCTCAAAGGCATAGGCATACCAATCACAAAAGAAATGTCTGCCCTGTTGGCCCAGCCGGTTGAATCAACGATGCCTATGGAACGTGCAAAAGAACGAAGCAGTCTGAGCGAAAGGCTAGTAGTCGATGGAGTGACTGCTTTGATATCGACAATCTTCGTGTCACCAATAATGGTGGTCATCGATAGGTATTTCATACCCCTTTTCCAACTCAAAACAAAAGTATTGATCAACAACGTAGAGCAGTCGTCGAACGAGCCTCAGGAATTACAACAATCCCTTCTTCTGTTAAAACGACTACAAAACTAATCACCCGACATCCACTTCAATTTCTAGCCTCCCGATCCCTGAGAGCCATGTTGATGCTCTACAGCGCTACATATCTTACAGCCAACGTCTGCGATACTCTTAGCTCCGACCGAGATGGTCTGCCAGCTAATACGACAACCAGCTCCACTACGAAACTCGCTGCGGTCACATTCGTCAATGTCGGTTTTGCATTGCACAAAGACGCCTCCTTCGCGAGAACATTCGGAACTACCCCCACGAAGGCTTTCCCAGCTATCAGCTATGCACCACTTCTCATCCGAGACTGCATAACGCTGTTCGCGACATTCAATGTTCCTGCTGCCATTGCACCGTCCATACCGGAGCAGATGGAACGGTACATGAGTCGACTGTCCGTAGCGCAACTAGCTGCTCCAGCTGCAAGCCAGTTTCTTGCTACGCCGTTACATGTTTTGGGGCTGGATCTCTATGAGCGAAATGTGTCCTTCCAGGAGCGATTGCTAAGGATCAGGAAGACTTGGATCTCGATCAGCACAACCAGAGCCTTGAGGATCATACCTGCTTATGGAATCGGAGGAGTCCTGAACAATGATGTGAGGTCTTATCTCATGGAGAAGCTTGAATGAGGGAGAAGTGTCGGTTTATTGGACCATCTAGTTTCTGAAGCAGCCGGCGCAGCCCTACTCTCCTCTCATCAAAGAAGCTGAGTTTTACACGCATCCAAGAGCATCGGCACCATCACAGCATCCGTCGCAGATATCTTCGCTGTGAGGTCGTTAGCCACGAACTTTTCTCGGCGAATTAGTTGAGGTACTTGCCATTCGGCCTTGCCGGTTGGGTTCGGTCCAAGACAGTAGCCTAGGTCAAAGCTGTCGAAATGAGGATTATTCATGGGATGTTACTGAGTCGCTATTGCAAGAGGAGCAATCATTGGTGAAGACGAACATCATGACTTTGGGATGATGTGGTTAGTCCATCGTCGACACTCTCGAGACGACACGAGGAAGTCTAGCAAAATCGCTCATCCTTCATCCATCGTTTCATCCTTTCTGACAGCAGCCGGAAGTGTCAAGAAAAGCGAGAATGCGAAGGAGTCCGGTCGCAAATATGTTGCTTTCACATTGGAAAGTGGTGGGTTTGCAGAAAGCCTGTCGTATCGCTGAACTTGGTGGGATTATGATTACATTTGGTGGAATCCGTTCCGCGACGCTGGATCACAATGTGGTTCAAATGCGCTCCATACATGAGTCTTCTGCATCACTCTCATGACCCTTACCATTGAGCGACCTCCTCATGTAGCCAGAATTCACCACTCTTACCACCAATATCGCTCAAAGCGAGCATGACAGGTGTCTGGGCGCCCTGGTCAACCGTCTTTTTCCCTTTACCCTTGGTCATATCGGTATTGACATAGCCCGGACAGCAAGGGTTGACGAGCACACCTCGGCCCTTCTTTCGCTCTTCCATAGCCAAGGCCATGGTGGCTGCAGTGGCGCCTGCTTTGCTCACAGCATAAGCTTCAGCAGGAAATCCCGCAGCTTTGACGCCTTGCTCCGCATCACTAGTCTGGCTCGCAGTCTTGAAGCGCTGCATGATATCAGACACGGCATCGGTGCTCGTCTTGGCGGCATCTCTGAACGCAGTCGTAATCTCTTCGGAATACTTGTTCAGTCTCCCGGCACTGGAGGTGACATTGACCATCCTGCCACCCTCTCGAATGGTAGGGAGCAATGCGCGGCTGATATTGAGCAAACTGTAGTAGTTTGTGTGCAACGTCTTCTCCACGACATTGCTATCGAAGCCATCCATTGCGATTCCTGCATTGTTTACAACCACGTCCACTCCGTCGGGGTGTTGGGCGGAGAGGAATGAGGCAAACTCCTTCACGCTAGATTCGTCGGATATGTCCAGCGTTTTGAATGTAATGGTCGTGTCACCGCCATCTTGGGCCAGAGCTTTGGCCTCTTTGAGCTGTGGGTCGGCGTTGAGAGCAGCTACGGCATCGGCGCCGCGGGAGTCGGAGCGGGCAGTGAGGTATATGGTGAATGGGCCTGATTTGAGAGGCGATGATGGGTATGTCAATGCGAGGTTTCGTACTGTTCATGAACGGTGGTTAGTATAAGCTAGAGAGTGATGAAGGGAAAGGATAGCATACCAATAGCGAGACCAATGCCCTTGTTTGCTCCCGTCACGGCGGCCACTCTTTGGATTGCCATTTTGCGTTGGTATATTGAGTTGGATATGGCATTGCTTCAACAGCAGTGAATTGATCATTTGTTTGTCTTACAAATCGTCTGCATGTTGTCGAGGTCGTCATTACCCCCTGCTGCCGGACACAGCTCCGCTCAAAGCAAGATGCAAGATGACGACGGCGGGCTTGCTTTCCATCCACGAAAACCGGGCGTCAAACAACACACACCACATCTCTTTGCCTGCAGACTTGGCTGGACCAACTGCGGAGAAATCTCACCTAACCACACTACTTCTTCCTCTAACGACTTCCCCGCTGCTCCTTTGTGGGCTTTTCCCCTGTGAATGTCTGAAGAGAAATCTGGCTCCGCGGGCATCGTACCTCTGCAGAAACGCTCCACCTTTCCACGATCCATCAGTGAACTGGTCACGTCCCAGCTCGTGCCCGGCAATATGGCTAGAAGTCAGGCGTTACACACCAATATGGGTGTTGACTATATCATAGTCTTTCGTTTTCCACCTGAGCGTATGTTCCTCACCTGCTCTTCTACCAATGATGTGATACTGACAAAATATCACCAGAAAAGGTAAAGGCTGCTGCCAACTTTGAGCAACTGGTCAAGAAGTTGTCTTCAGTTGGTCTAGCCACCGAAGTCCGCAATGGCGAGGAAAACTCTGTCCTGCTATTTGTCAAAGTCGCCAATGAGGAGCACATGTTCGCCGAAATCTATCGCAGTCGCGTCAAGGACTGGATTCACGGCGTGCGATCCGGAGAACCTGCAAGAGACATCCGAGCATCTCTGGAGCAAGATCCATTGACCGATGCTGAGAGACTGCGTATAATCTACCAACTCATCACCAACTACGAAACCGACGGCGGAGCTGGGATTCGACCAAAGTCCAAGGAATGGGAGTACGTGGAGAACGTCTTCACTCTTCATGATCACACATTCAACAAGCACTGGATCCAGAAGTGGGCTACGAATTACAGCGTCAAACTTGAAGATCTGGACGAGATTCGCAATCGATTTGGAGAGAAGGTGGCGTTCTACTTTGCGTTCGAGCAGACCTACTTCAACTTCCTTCTGTTTCCAGCTGGTTTTGGCTTCGTCTCTTGGCTGTTTCTAGGTGGCTTCAGCTTCATCTATGCAGTCGGAATCTCCCTCTGGTCGATTGTGTTTGTCGAGTGGTGGAAGCACCAGGAGCGAGATCTCGCCATCAGATGGGGAGTGCGTGGTGTCAGCGCTATCGAGAGTAAGCGACACGATTTTCACGCCACAAAAGAAGTCGAAGATCCTGCAACTGGCGAGACACAGAAGATCTTCCCAGCTACAGAGCGTCTGAAGCGCCAAGCACTGCAGCTCCCATTCGCAATAATCGCAATGCTGGTTCTTGGTAGTCTCATCTTCGCCTGCTTCGCCATCGAGATCTTCATTGGAGAAATCTATGACGGACCCGGGAAGTCCATAATCGCCTTCACACCAACAGTCATCCTGACCACGGTACTGCCATTGCTCACAGGCGCACTCACAGACATGGCGAAACGTCTCAACGACTACGAGAACTATGAAACAGACTCCTCCTATGACCGTTCTCTCACCGGCAAGCTCTTCGTCCTGGACTTCATCACTTCTTACATGGGTATCATCCTGACAGCATTCGTGTACGTCCCCTTCGGCAGCGTCCTAGTCCCACATCTGAACGTCTTCGCTCGCTTCTTCTCCTCCTCGCATAAGAGCGAACTCAGCACAAAGTCCTACGCGATCAATGGGTCCCGCCTCCGCAACCAAGTCATCTACTTCGCCGTCACGGCACAAATCGTTAACTTCGCCATGGAAGTCGTGGTCCCATACCTCAAACGCCAGGGATTCCTCAAATTCAAGGAGATGCGTGCCAAGCGTACCAACTCCGGTCTCACGCCTTCTGCCTCCGCGGACGACACTCCTGAAGAGAAGGAATTCCTCGACCGCGTTAGAAGCGAGGCGGAGTTACCTACTTATGATGTCTACACGGATCTGCGCGAGATGATCATTCAGTTCGGCTATCTGTCGCTGTTTTCGGTCGTCTGGCCTTTGGTTCCTGCCAGCTATCTCGTCAACAACTGGTTTGAGCTTCGCGCCGATGCCGTGAAGATTTGTATCGAAATGCAGCGTCCTACACCATGGCGCGCAGACACCATCGGTCCTTGGCTGGATGCTCTCAGCTTCTTAACGTGGTTGGGAAGTTTGACGATCGCAGCTCTCTGCTACATGTTCTCCAACAATGGCGTTGGTCCTGACGGCAACCCCTCCGAAATCAAATTCTGGGGGTTGTTGCTGAGTATCTTCTTAAGCGAGCATTTGTACCTTTTCGTTCATGGGCTTGTGGCGGCCGCTATTGCAAAGTTTGATTCGCCTGGTAGGCAAAAGGAGAGGCGGGATCGGTACTTGACGAGACAGAAACTTGTGGGTGATTCTCTGGAGAGGATTAAGGGAATGCAGAGTGCTGCTGTGGAGAGCGATGAGGGGGAGAAGCCGATTACTAGGGATAGTCTGGAGGAGGAGGCGAGGATGGGGAGTTTGCATAGTGCTACTCCTACTGAGAGGTTTTGGGCTAGACAGAGGGGATGGAGGGATAGTGCGCAGGTTGGCAAGGGATTTATTGAGAAGGTTGTTAGTGAGAAGGGGGAGGGAAAGAAGGAGTTGTGATGTGACAGTGCCAATGAGGAACGGGAGATGATTGCGAACCTGGGGCATGTATCGCTATGAATGACGAGGAAAACAGAACGATTCAGCATTCTATATAAAAACTATCAGCATCAATGCCTATGCGTCGTTCGCCTCTACTTCACTTCTTGACATTCACCGAGACATTCCTACTCGTCTACTTTGTCGCTCTAACCGAATTCTCCCTGCCTCCTGCGTGCCCTTGCTACAGGACTGCTTAGGGTTAGGGCTGGGGTAGCGAGCATATCTTCCTGGAGCCTATTGTCATACGTAACATCAAAGAGGAACATTTGAAGAACATACTGGAACGATCACGAAGCTACAAAGCTATAGGTACCGAGTTCGATTGGGTTTCTTCAATATCACTTGGTGACCATCAGAATTCACGGTACCCATGCCCCAGCCATCATGTTTGACAGAGCGGTCAAGATGAGGATTATTCAAGAATAGTTCTTGTTATCGGAGTTTTCAAACCAATGTTAAGGGCGCTCTCTCGATAGAGCCATCGTCTTTAGAGGTACTAGAAGCCTTCGGACTGGCTTAGTAGCCCGTCGAGATGTCGAGAAGGTCCAATTGATCGTCTGGCTACACTGAATAATCCTCATTTTGACCGCTCTGATGTTTGAACGTCCACATCAGCTCTGACAATGGCTCTCCTTGTTCATGAGCACGAACCTACGCCTGTCAATGCAGACCTTAGCCAACCTTCACCAGTCCCTCGACGGCCTCACCCTCCGCAACCATAGCATCTCTCAACCTCCCACAAACCTCCTCCAGCCGCCTCTCGACTTTCTCCAACTCAGCTTTCCTAGCATTCAGAATTTCCACTCCTTGACTCGTACGAAAAAATTCTTGTCCCTGCTCCAACATTCTGACTTTCTCTGCTAGTTCGCTGCAAGTTTCTTGCTGACGTCTACTCCACGCATTAGTTTCCAAGAGAGACAGCGCCCGGAAAGAACGGATAAAACGTACGTGAATTCAAATTCGAGGTGGAGGGTGAGATGCATGGCTTCTCGGAGAGTTCTTAGGGCTTGAGCTCGGCGGGCAGGAAGGACAAGGTAGGTCTTGTGGAGGGTTTCGAGGACAAGGAAAATGTTGAGGAGTAGCAGTGTGGCGTGGAGGATTTTGACGGGGATGTGGTTCGGCAGGAGAATCGAGAGCGTTGATCGGACGAAGGACATCATGTTTAGAGTACGTTTCGCCGTTAACTTGGTGAGAGAATCGTTGCAAGTATTCGAGAACAACTTAGTTGTATGTCTGATGATGAGAGTAGGAATGAGGAAGTAGCAAACAAAGAAAAGTTCGGCTTATGGGTATGTAAGACAGTGTCTGAGAGGTCAAACGAAGATTGGTGAAGAACAGAGACAGTCGCAGTCCGATGTTCTGCAAGACTGACCACTATTTGTTAGTCTGGACGAGGGCGAAATAAGTGCTCACTCGAGACGATCGTCGCTTTTGGAACCACTGAGAGCCCTTGAATCAGCAGAGTCGCTCATTATATGGCAGAGAGATCAGATGATATGAGCAACTTTGGGTTAGTCGACATTGGGCTTGTACAGCATCGAGACGCTACCTGTGGCGTTCGCCTGTCTCCACTGGATTCACTGCCTAACCTGCTAGGCTGCGGTTCTTTGGACGTCGCATTGTGATATATTGCGTCGAGACATTGTGTCGAGATATTGTAAGCAGACACCCCTGCACAGAAGCGGCGGCAATTTTCAAAATCCCCTTTTCGACTACCTGTCGTGCGGATCGGCTTTTGGGGCGTCTTTCCACGTTTGATAGAATTGACCTCCTAGCATTTCGATGGCTTTGCATCTTTCCTCCATAGTGAGCGCGTTTCTAATGCGTGAAACACCCTTGTCAGCGTCCTCGTCATGCTTTGTTTGCAAGGCCCACACCCCGCCCTCCGTGATGGCCCCAGGCCAACCATACCACACGTGTGGGAGTGCTCGGGTGCTGCGAAAGCACTGCTTGTCGTATATAGACTCGTTCTCGAAGAATAGGCCTCCGATCAACTCTAGGCGCTTACAAAAATCATCTTCTTCCGTCGAATATCGTTGGGTGGGGGAGCGTTCGAAACGTGAAAGGCCCAAGAATTCGAGCTCGACGCCATAGCAGTCGTGGTGTACCCAGACACCACCTGTAGATGGCCAGCCGTAGACAATCGTGCATCTTCCACCAAATATTGTTCGCGCAGCCTCTAATGGCTCCTCGTACCCGAGAGTGCACTCGTCTCCAACAAAAATGATGTCTTGGGATCCGAAACCAAACCAGTTGCGGAGGTTGCTGAGAGACAACATCCATCTTGCGCCGTGCAGTACTCCTCCTTGGTTTTGGTAGCTGTTGACTGTCCAGTAGGTTGTGATAGCGAAGAGACACAAACCAAGAGTCAGCTTCCGTAGATCAGTTGGCCGATTGTCAGTGGACCGTGCTTCGTCTGGTCCTGCTTTGCCCTGCTCCATGAGAGGTATGATGATTGAGTGCTGCTCAGTGATTTTCAATGGCAAAGTTCGCAGCAAGAATAAACAGAATTCTAAGAAATGTGGATGATTGCGGAAAAGAGATGAGAGGAAGACAATCCAGAAGATCAGGCAGCAGCGATGAAAGAGAAGAAAAGATCCGGTGGCTGAGGCACAGCGAGGTCAACCTCGGATGTGACCAGATACCTTAGCATATCAAGACTCTGAGTACCGTATACGCATGATTGGAGGCCCTCTTTTCATGAGTTAGCAGTGTGGACTGTCATCCAGTCCTTGTTCCATGGCCATATCAGCGTAGCTGTTGCTGCGTCCTTTGGTACTAGACGAGAATGAGGTCTACTAGAACGACGAGATGTTGATGTGATTCTTCTAACAGCACGATGATGTTGTCGGTGGTCTTCAGCGGACGCTCGGATTGAAAAACAAGGAAGAGAGGAAGGTGGAGAGAGTAAGGAGAGATGGGGAGTGCAGGTGGGAGGTGATGCGCTCATCACTAGCGCCGGAAGAGCTCGCCTAAACACCGGAAGCTGTGAAGCAGCAGTGAGCTCCGAGAGCAGGTGCGACCTTCTAGACATCACACCAACATCCACAACCAACGACTTCAACCCCATCACCACTCTCTTGACCTCCACATACTCATCTCCAGGACAATCTCTGAATATCCACACATAGCTCCATCGCTCTCGCCACCGCGCCACTTTCACAATGTCGACGCTTGAGGATCTCGATGACCTGGAGCGCGATGGCAAGAAGGAGGAGGAGAACAACGACGGCGACAAGAACAAGAAGAATGACGCCAGTGGAGATGCGGAGATGAAGGACGGCGAGGACAAGCCAGCCGAGGAGGAGGAGCAGCTGATCGACACGGAGATTCTCAACAGCAGCACACGCGACATTGTGGCACGCCGCCGGTTACTGGAAAACGACACGCGCATCATGAAGAGCGAGTTCCAGCGGCTGACGCACGAGAAGACGACAATGAATGATCGGATCAAGGACAATGTGGATAAAATCGACAACAACCGGTATGCGCTTGTTGTGATGTCTTATGGTGGGAGCTCATACTAATGATGGTGATTACAAACAGACAACTTCCCTATCTTGTCGGCAACGTCGTTGAGATTCTCGATTTGGGCGTTGAGGCTGAAGCCGCCGAGGAAGGCGCCAACATCGACCTGGACGCCACACGCGTGGGCAAGAGCGCCGTCATCAAGACATCAACCCGCCAGACCATCTTCCTACCGCTCATCGGTCTCGTAGACCACGACAAGCTGAAGCCCGGTGACCTGATTGGTGTGAATAAGG
>MWSQ01005288.1:0-28282 GCA_002116395.1 Ramularia endophylla | reverse complement strand
ACATGCTTATGGACCACCGTGGCCACAGTTCTCAAGTATCTTGGTCTTATGTCCGCAGAGAAGATAAGGTATATACGGTCAATATCTCGGATTGCGACCGTATAGAGGCGTATTCAAGACCTTATGCGGCCTGGTCTGGGAGTCTGTCAGCAAGCTGGCATGTGGCCGTGATATGGCCACTGGTGGATGCACGGTGGCCGCAACCACTGATTCGCGATCCACAACGGAGTCACACCTCTACGTCGCAAGATCTTGAACTCGATCTCAAACGATTGCATTTCTGTGCTTGACTCGTCCCCAGTACTCCACGCTCTACCGGACACGCACACATTGGGCAGGAAAAGGAAAACCATCAAGTCTCGCCACAGCACGCACTGTCAGCATCTCAATCAGCATCGAAGAACGCCGCGGAAGTCCGGCTTTGTTTCGCATCACCAGGGAAGCTCACTACGCGTACGCAATATCACGAGATCGCGTGGTCAGAGCAGCTCTCTGTTTGCTCTGTTTTGATCTGTTCAAGGAATCTTCCGCGGCTCACAGACGCGTTCCGGCGCAAAGAGGGACGCGATGGCCGAGCCGGGTGTATCTCACCATTGGCGAGGAGATACCAAGCTACTTCACGACACTGCCCTTCGCCGCACAGAGGTCCGGAAAGCACTGGAACTTCTACAACAGGAACTGCAAAGCATCAGTGGCTGCCCGACTCAAATACATGCAGAGATCAAATTCAACATTTTGGGAGCCAGCCCGCGCGAGAATTGTTATACCGTTTCCTCGACTGGCTCTGGCTTCGATGCAGATCTCTTCGCGCGAACTAAGACGGTAGCGCGTGCGCCTTCAGGTGCTGGAGTAGCAAGCTCGCCACCTGCGCATAACAATGCAGACGGACTATCCTCCCGCAGAAGCCTCGGGGATGATGATGTCGTCGTCCTGGACGACCGCCCAGCTAAACGTCCTCGGACGGGAGAGAATGAGGAAAGAAAAATGTCTCTTTCTCAAAGCCGCCATCCAGGAAGCGTTTCCGAAGACCCGACCACTGTCCAGCGTGTGAATGAGGTGCTTTCATTCGTCAAAGACTGGCATGGCGAGTGGACCAGACAGGGAGGCTGGCTCTTTGACACGCTCAATTCTGCCAGCAAAGCCAACACTGCGACGCAGCTCGCCATCGACAAAAAGCTTGACGGTGTTCAGGACGTTTTGGGGCAGAGCATCAACGCAGCCAGCGCATCGGCCATGTCCGAGCTGGCCAACATAACGAAACTGCTACCCTGGCTTGAGCATTGTCGGAAGACGAATGCTGACAAAGTGCAGGCGAGGGAGGAGAAATGGAGGTCGAGCAGCGCTACGTTTCACGATCAGAATCGGCGGGAAAGGGAGACCGCAGAAAAGCAGATCAACGAAAAGCTCGAATTTCAGCGACAGTTGCTGATCAAGTTAGCAGAGGCAAACGGCATTGACGTAGACGAGGAGGATAAGCTCAGCGAGGCGAGTCTCGGTGCCCAGCTCACAGCGGAACTTAGTTTAGAGGCATCCCGGCATGATGACTCCAGGAAGAACTCACGACACGATCCATTGCATATCGAGGATTGAAAACGATTGAAGACTATGTCCAAGATTCCCGCGCACCATTCAGACGAAGGACGGAGCGATTCAAGCCTCGCGATATCTCTTTCGCAATAGCTGGATCAGACACACGCGGGATTGGTTACCATCCCCGCCCGCGGACCCATACGTCCTCAACCACTTCTCCGCCAGACTTTTCTGAATCCACCACGTAGTACCACCCAAAGCCAGCACCCGCGATGCAAGCGTGGTTAGGCCATACGAGCAGCTTCTCGCCAATTTCTAGTCTCCTGATATTGTCTTGCGGTCCCTCCCACGTCAAGATACCGTGCTCTTGGCTGACTCTACCCACAATCCATCCTGTCTTGCTGCTTTCGGGATCGTAGTGCTCACCAGATGTCGAAGGCCAGTCACTGACGACGCCCCAGCCAGGGTAGCTTTTGCATACATCTCGACCCAGAACAATGCTCCCTGCAGCTACGAGAGCCTCAGGCTTGTCGCCGCGGTCTGGATAGACACTTGCGACTTCTACCAGAACGCGAAATGCCAGGTCAGAGAATGATAGCAAGCTCTTCTTGGGATCCGTTGCAGACTGTTGTGGTCTGGCTCGTGTAGCAAGCTGTTGCATATCCATGACTGGATAGACTCCCGCGTGGAACTCCACAGCGAAGGACTGATTGATCTTCTCAATAGTCGCACGGTATTGTTTGGCTCCCTCAGTGTCTTCGAACAGATTCTGGATGGAAGTTGTCGTCGGCGTAGCCCCCAACGAAAGCACAACCTTGTGAGCATTGGGATCTTTGCTTTGATGAGTGCCAGTGATTTTCAAAAAGGCCACCGCGCCCTCTACGAGACCTTCGAGCTCCAAGGACATGTGGTTCAGGGCTTCACCTGGACTGGAGACAGCATAGGAGTGGCCCATGTGGGTGTACATGCCGCCTAGAGTGGTCCTCTTCGACGTTGACAAGCCGTAGGCAATGTCTGCCAGCTGAGCGGAGTTGGCTGCGACACCCTCGCGGTGGTATCCCACATCGATGTTGACGTAGACAGGAATCTTGCCTGGCCAAGCAGTCTCGTCCACTTTTTCCAGTTCCTTCACGTGAGCTGGGTGATCAACAAAGACTCCGACGGCGCCTTCTCCAAGGAGTCTGGCAATAACTGCGAGTCGTGGAATAGCTGAGGGTGCCACTGGTAGTCCGTAGAGGATACTGATCTCTTTGCCTTGCTTTTTGCATTCCAGCAACCATGGTGCGAGATTTTCCACTTCTGCTACTGTCGATGCCACGAGCTTGACAGACTTGGAGTCTTTGCCGACTTGCAGCTCAGTCAGTTCAGTAGTCTAGATAAATGATCAGCACATGAAGTGTTCTTTGCATCAGAGACCACCTACTTTATGTGTTTTGACGTGCGCTCGAAAGCCAACCCCTAGTTTCTCTGCCGTCTCCAGCATTAACTTGCAGTTCCTCCTCACTACAGCGGCATCGATGATAGCAGCAGGCGCCTGCACTTCTGAGATCTGTTTCCCAACGAATCGTTGTCGAAGTGCTTTTTTCTCGGGATTGGGATAGAGCGAAGGGGCCGTGAGAGAGGAAGGTGATGCCATGTCTGCTATTGCTCTCTGAGTGGCTTCAATGACATACAACGTTTAGATGAGGTTATGTAGGAATGTCTGCTGAACGTTCTACCAGAATGAGTCGAAGTCTGATGAAGATCAGTGCTTGCCCGCCAGGTCCAAGTACGCTTGGCCGCCAACCCTAACTTCTAGCATGAAGGAACACGAATAGTCTTTTTGGCATGTTGTCTTACCAATGGTAATTCCTGACCGGCATGTGTGAAATGCAGACTTTTGCCCTGTAGCTATCTCATGATTCTGGCAAAACAATCACCATCGGCTTCATGTTCGGGCTCACTTTGTGTAATCGCTTGCTCCTCCCTCAAGAATGCCAAGCACACAGCGGCGGCCCCACTTCCCTTCATCGCCGACGATCAAGCAGAATCGTTGCAACACCAACCTCAACACCAAGAAAGCAGGAGATCGTACCACATCCGACAACATGGATGGTACCGGATCAAAGCGAAAAGCTCAGGATGCCGCGGGTAGGGACGAGAAGAGGGCAAAGGTGAGAATCGGAACTTTCACATCCCAATCGCGCCATGCATAGTGTTGCTCACATGTGAATAGACCAAGAAGCAATGGGTTGTACCGCGAAATGGCAACTCCGGCAAGCATCAAGTCCGGGACATCCAATATGGCGACAGTGGTATCTGGGTGACTTGCAACAAGAACAAGGAGTCCGCATGCATCGGCGAAATGCGTGATCTGTTCAACGAATTTGCAGAGCGACTTTATCCTCAAGCGACAGGATCACCAGCCGCGGATGGTGAAGAAGACGATCTTGATGCTGAAGTCGATATTGAGAAGGAGATCCAAGCCGAGGTCAACGCCATCCGCAAGCCTACTACTGCTCAGCTGTTCACTCACGTCAGAGTCAATCTCCAATGCGGTAAGCACGAGTCAGATGTTGGGTTGAAAAGGCTGCATGCTAATGTTGTGGAAGTTGTATTCTTCAAGACAAGCGCTCCAGTAGATCCCGTCACATTGGTTAAGGCGATTTGCGAGGACGCCATGCAGAATCCCCGGCTCAAGCGCACACGATTCTCTAAGCGGCTGTCTCCCATGACGCTAATAGGACGTGCCTCGGAAGAGGGCCTCGAGAAAGTAGCGCTGGAAGTGCTGAAACCACATTTCCACCAAGAACCATTTCAGAAGCGCAAGGTATGCGATTGATGCCCGAGAAGCCAAGATCTACTCAGCACCACCACCTCGATTGAAATAGCAGCTTACACCGAGCAGTTCGCGATCCGGCCGACGCTCCGCAACCACAATATTTTGAGCAGGGATAGTGTGATCAAGCAAGTGGCCTCTCTCGTCGGACCAGGTCATGAAGTTGATCTAAAGAACTATGAGCTGCTCATAATCGTGGAGGTGTATCAGGTGAGTGTGGCTGGACTAAACCCGTGCTTTCCGCTTCCCGCTTCTCGCTGTAGGCTAGCACTCGCTAACGGATAGATAGCACGTTTGCGGTGTCAGCGTTGTCGACAACAACTTTGAAAGGCTGAAACGTTACAATATCTCCGAGATATTTGATCCCACGCCGAAGGATGAATTCGCTGGCAAGAAGGCAGATGTTGATGTGAAGTGAGAGGGATTGCCAAAGCATTTCAAGCATCGCATGTCGGCTGCCATCGCTTCGCACAATCCCGTCTGCCAAAACAAGCGACAGATGATGCATCGCAAATCTCGGTGTCTGGAAATCGCCTCATGTAACCCGGCGAGGGGTCAGGCGCAACAAGAACCCTACCGGACCGCATCGCGATATCATCAACGGCCTCGAATCTACTGAACGACGAGTCGATTACGCAGACAGTGTGACGAAAAATCATAACAAGCATGCGGTACTCTCAAGCTCTGTATTGCAACGACCCTGCAGACATCTTATTCTACCAACACATCGCCTTCTGCTGCGTCGATCGACCGCATCTTGTATTCCCGAGCCATGTACCTTCTCGCATCGTTCACAACGTGGAGCCCCGGTCTACCGATCAGCCACATGACTGGGATTAACTAGATGAAACAATCCAGCATTTGAGCTTGGTGGTCGCACCCGCAAGACCCGTTTGAGAACTCGACATCTCGCATCGACCGTCACTAGGGATAGTACGATCTGCCAGCTCTTATCAAGTTCACACAAGGCTACCCTTGACATTTTCTCAGTTCTACAGATACCACATCGCGGACGACATGTCTTGTGGCGTTTCTAGAACCAAGTCTCAGTTCCACCCACCACATATCCAGCCGGCGCCATTGGCCGATGCGGGATCGCCGCTAGCCTTTCTGTGGCCAGATAGACGAACACCGGAGTCCGCTCGCCTTTTATGAGCTTACATCTCTCTATGCAGCGGCGACTGCGCAAGTTTGGCATCCTCAAACCGCCAACAAGCGAGGTATCCCGTTACGTCCTTCTTCTTTGAGAGCTTCCACGTGCCTCGTCACTATGGCTTACGGGCCGCGCAAGATCGATCCGCAGCACACCTACTGACGCTGTCCATATCGTACCGACCACGCATTGTTCAAAATAAGCGGTATGGCTTACGATGAGTTCAACCATGTGGTTGTCGTATCTAGAATGCATCCTCTACATACGCCAACATTTGCGGTCTTCTTCGGACTACCTGCAGAACTCGTCTCACAACAGCCGACAAGCAAATACCGCATTCGCTGAACCTACCCTGGGAGATGTCTGGCGTTGATCCATCACATTCAGTGTCCACACCATCCGTTTCAGAGCAGACTCGTTGTTGTTCAACAGCGAGCAGGAAAGTGATGTACAAAATGACGGCCAGCCTGCGCTTGACCTCTCCAACTCAGCTCAAATCGAAAATGTCTTCATCATCCTCCGAATCCCCTAATCGATGCTCCCTTCAACGAGTCGCCAGTAGTGCTCTTCAAACCAAGTCAGTCTCCGTGGAGCGGTTTGGTGGCGTGGTCTTTCGAACGTACCGCCTGAGGTCGACCTCGGAGTTCTTCTACGTGATGAGGTGCCGACCGTCCTTTCACGTAAGACTTCTGCGGCATGAGGAAGATGGCTTGAAGACAGAAGCGACCGTCTTGCAAGTCCTCCGAGGTCGATCAGACCTACTTGTCCCACGACTGATCGAATACAATACCTCCACGATACCCATTGGTAGTTTTTACCTCATTAGTGGGCCCTTCAAAGGATCTATACTGGCGGATATCGAACCTTCCCTCTCCACCGAAGCTCTGGCACATATCGACAAGAGTCTTGGGAAGTATGTTCGGCATCTAGCTCGTGCCACAAGCCCAACATTTGGTGCTGTGAAGGAAGCTGCTTTTCCAGGATACTCATCATGGTCCAAGTGCTTCGGTAGTATGTTGGAGTCCCTTTTGCGAGACGCTGAAGATGCTTTGGTCAGCTTGCCATATGAGTTCATCAGGACACAGGCCCGTCGCCACAAACTTCTTTTGGACCAGATCACGCAGCCCAAGCTCTTCATACTGGAAATGATATCGGACAGGGATGTCGTGGTGGACACTCATAGCATGACTGTATCTGGTCTGCTTGACTTCTCCACGACCACCTGGGGAGATCCTTACATGTCTGATTGCTTCTACAAGCCTTCTGTAAGCTTTGCAGAGGGATTTGGAAAACTCCCAAACAGGACTGAAGACCAGCGAATCCGTCAATACCTGTGAGTGTGCAGCGAGGACGTGTGAGGACCATTCCCTGACTTGACTCACAGATATATACTATACCACTCGTTACTGGCCGTCGTGCGGCAGTGTTATCGTCCTTCGGAAGATGGGGACGACTTGACGGCTCGTCGAAATTTGACCACTGCATTGACGCAGCTGGCAAAGTAATGCAAACCTCATGGCATCGGAGGGACGCATAGCATTGACGGACTCGATGATAGACAGACCACAGTTCCGCTGTCGAGACGATTCCATGGCGGTGAAGAGGCTGTAGAGCTTAATATCTATTACCAAGCAGGCCAGTGACGTTGGGCGTACCGGCAAGCCTGAAAATACCACCTGTCGCATCCATCGCATGCCGCTGCGGCGATGTCCAACACTGTGGGCTTAAGATAGCGCGGTGTTGGTTCTCAGCTCGTCAGGACTAGCGACATTCCTTCGAGCATTCAAGCATGTGGATGTCCGCGAAGGAAGACTGCCAAGCGGGGTGCAGGAAGTGCTTCGTGGCCTCTTTCGAGTGACTTCACTTCTTTCTTTGTGCTCAATTGAGCCATGATGGTCCATTGCAATGATTATAATACCCGTTACGCATGGCACCCATACATACAAACAGAAGAATTTAAAGAATTCATTTCGGGGATGAAGTGAAGAGGTGGCTCGTTTTTTAAGGTTGCTCTTTTATCCGTTGGTGATCCATGGACGAGCCCCTCGGGTGCTCGCGGCCCTTGGCCCTAGAATTAAGGCGCGTGAAAGTCAAGGGTCCTGCGCGAAGGACAGGTGGAGTATACATCCACATATATCTTATGAAATCTACTTCTGTCCCTCCACCCACTTTGACATCGACCTCATCCACCACATTGCATTTGATCTTTCTTTGATACAGATCGGTTGCAACAACACATCATGCGTTACTCACTCGGACTAATGGGGCTTGCCGCCCTGGCAGCTGCCAGCGATGTGCATGACTTGACCCAGGACACTTTCGCGCCTTTCGTCAAGGAGCACGACCTTGTGCTTGCAGAGTGTACGTTGTCATCGAAGATCTTTCATCACATGAAATCGCCTGCTGACAATCACATGTAGTCTTTGCCCCATGGTGTGGACATTGCAAGGCGTTGGCACCAGAGTACGAGGACGCCGCTACGACACTGAAGGAGAAGAACATTGCCCTCGCCAAGGTTGACTGTACCGAACAGGCGGACCTGTGCAAAGAGTACGGCGTTGAAGGATACCCAACCCTGAAGATCTTCAGAGGCACAGAGAATGTTGCCCCATATAGCGGGCAGCGCAAGGCCCCGGCCATCGTCTCATACATGACCAAGCAATCATTGCCTGCTGTCTCTGAGCTTACCACATCCACTGGGCTTGACGAGTTCAAGACCGCCGACAAGATCGTTGTGGTTGGTTTCTTCGGCGCCGACGATAAGGCATCCAACGCCACCTTCACTGAGGTCGGCGAGGAGCTTCGCGACTCCTATCTCTTTGGTGCCACATCTGATGCTGGTCTCGCTGAGGAGGAAGGTGTTGTCCAGCCATCGATTGTGCTTTACAAGACCTTTGACGAGGGCAAGAACACCTTCACCGAGAAGTTCGTCAAGGAGGACATTCTCGCATTCACCAAGACTTCTGCCACTCCTCTGATTGGCGAGGTTGGCCCAGAGACCTACGCCGAATACATGGCCGTAAGTCGGCAGAGTAACTGTACAATGCACTTCTACAAATACTGACTGCATCCACAGGCCGGTATCCCACTCGCATACATCTTCGCCGAGACCCCAGAGGAGCGCGAGACGCTCGCCAAGACCCTCAAGCCTGTCGCTGAGGAGTACAAGGGCAAGGTTAACTTCGCTACCATCGACGCCACTGCCTTCGGCCAGCACGCTGGCAACCTCAACCTCGAGGTTGGCACATGGCCAGCTTTCGCCATCCAGGACACCACCAAGAACCAGAAGTTCCCTTTCACTGAGGCCGGCTCTGCCAAGGCACTCAGCGAGAAGAAGATTGGCAAGTTCCTCAAGGACTTTGTCGCTGGCAAGGTCGAGCCAAGCATCAAGAGCGAGCCGGTCCCAGAGAAGCAGGAGGGCCCAGTTACCATCATTGTTGCCAAGAACTACCAGGACCTTGTTATCGACAGCAAGCAGGATGTTCTCCTCGAGTTCTACGCCCCTTGGTGTGGGCACTGCAAAGCTCTCGCACCAAAGTACGACGAGCTTGCTGGCATGTACAAGGACCACTCCGACAAGGTTGTCATCGCCAAGGTTGATGCCACCCTCAACGATGTCCCAGATGAGATCCAGGGTTTCCCGACCATCAAGCTGTTCAAGGCTGGCTCCAAGAGCGAGCCAATTGACTACTCCGGCGACCGTTCCATCAAGGACCTCGCCAAGTTTATCAAGGAGAACGGTTCTCACGGCATTGACGCATACGTCGCTCCTGAGGAGACCGAGTCTGTTGAGACTGATGGCATGCCCAAGCAGGCAGCCGCTGCTACCGAAGGTGGTGTCAAGGGCGCCATGAAGGAAGCCGCCGAGGTCGTGAAGGAGGCATTGTCCGGTGACGAGGACCTTGATGAGCACGATGAGCTTTAGATGATGCTTTGATGACCCCTTTAAGAATGGAAAAGCCTGTTTGGACTTTCATACCCATGTACTGTAGTTCTAGTGTCTGGTATGCTATGAGGCGTGGCGTTCGTTGCTTTGATGCCCTTCCACCCACCTTGTAGCGGCTACGAACTACTTACGTTGATGCAGCGATGAAATTATTGTACACCACGGGATCTCCACCGAAAGAAAGCCGGTGGCAGAACTGTTGATCCCTGGCGGGGCGGAAATTGTGCGTCATGCCCTGAGAAGTTCCGAACGCAAACAATCCCACTTCCCACGGCCTGACAACGACGACCTTTCCTCGGCGGGACTTCTCCATGTTCGCTGTCGCCCGCAGCATCCCCCACCACAATCCTATTGTTTCACCGGTCCTCCGCGCGCGCTGCCGAGTGCTGCCGAGGAGCCCTCGTGCCTACATTCAGACCACATCTTCACCTGCTTCACCTGCGGCTCAGAATCGTACGCCTCAAGCCCGAAGAAGCGGCGTCAATACTACCACTTTTCTGATCGCCGCATCCGTCTCTTTCGGAGTAGCATACCTTGGAGTTCGATACAGCCAAACTGCGCAGTCGCTGGACGTACAGCCAGAATACAGAGAAGAGAAAGCCACAGTCGCGCTCAGTGCGCAGGAATACAACCTCGTCATGGCATCTCAGATGCCGCCAGGAAGGCCTGGAAACTTGACTTCTGAGCAGGAAGCCAAGTTGAAGGAGATGTGGGCCGCAACTCTGGACGTCTTCGGCGTTGCGCACGAGCATGCATCAACGACAACTGCTAGCCCCACTACTGCCGAGACACCAGACAAGAAGAAGAAGAAAGGCAGACTTGGATTGTTCAGCAAGAAGGGCAAGGACGACGACCACAGCGATGCTGCTGGTGGGGCGGACAACGACAAGCACGGGCAGACCAAGGAGTTCCAACAGGCTCTTGCGTCTCAAAGTCCGGAGTCGTTGAGGGAGGCTTTCTGGAGCATGAGCAAGCACGACCACCCGGACGCCCTGCTTTTACGCTTTCTGCGCGCTCGGAAATGGGATGTTCAGGCTGCGCTAATCATGTTGGTTTCGACAATGCACTGGCGGAGTCAGGAAATGCATGTGGACGACGATATCATGATTCACAGCGAAGGTCACGCGATACGGGAAACACGATCTGAGAATGCTGCGGAGAAGAAGGAGGGCGAAGACTTCATGGCGCAGTTGAGGATGGGCAAGTCATTTCTTCATGGTTCTGATAAGGATGGCCGGCCTTGCTGTTATGTCCGCGTGAGGTTACATCGCCAGGGCGAGCAGAGTGAAAAAAGCTTGGAACGCTTCACCGTGTATACCATAGAGACTGCGCGCATGTTGCTTCGTCCTCCAGTGGATACTGCCGTGAGTTTTTCTCCTCACCTTATGCAAAGGAATCGATTGCTGACTTGCCTGACAGACAATTGTCTTTGACATGACTGACTTCAGCATGGCCAACATGGACTACACGCCCGTAAAGTTCATGATCAAGTGCTTCGAAGCCAACTACCCAGAATCGCTGGGTTCAGTCCTGGTCTACAAGTCTCCTTGGATCTTCCAGGGAATCTGGAAAATCATCAAGGGATGGCTGGATCCGGTAGTGGCGTCCAAAGTGCATTTTGTTTCCAACGTCGACGATTTGCAGCAGTTCATCCCACGCGACAGAATCATGAAGGAGTTAGGCGGAGATGAAGACTTCGTGTATTCTTATCCTGAACCTGCGCAGGGTATTAATGAAGATGCGGATCTGGCGAAAACTACGGAGCGTGACAGCATTTTGGCAGAACGCACGGAATTGGTGAAGTCTTACGAGAGCGAGACGGTGCAGTGGATGCAAGGTGAGAACCAGGGCGAGGGACGTATGCGGCTGGCGCAGAGGTTGGCGGAGAACTATTGGAAGCTGGATCCATTCATACGGGCAAAATCAATGTACGATCGTCAAGGCATATTGGGGAGAAATGGAGAGCTCAACTTCTATCCTGGGGACAAGAAGAAGGCTGTCGGAGGTGGCGATGCGGCGCATGACGACTTGGATTGATGGAAGACGGCAGAATAGACCATCTGGATAGCTACCTAGTGGAATTGAACGAGGAGAGGGGTTAAAGCACGAAAGTGCTGCGAATAAACCCATGCAGTGGCTTCTTCTCGCCAAGCAAGCACGACGTGGAAGTCATCTAGCGTGCTCAAATTCTTGACCTCACCTTGCGGGGATGCACCTCCTTTACTTCTTCCTTTCAACCTGCATCATCTGTTATGAACATGTGAGATACACCAGATCACCCGCCTAGGAGATAACTTTGTGCGACCCGCAAGACATCGTTCGGCGGCCGAAGTCTCGCTCACCGATATATTCACACCGGCGATTTGCCGCGAAGCAATATTGCGTTGTCTGACCGGAACTGAATCAACGTCGCATGATCTCACCACGAGATGGCTTGTGATTCTCGTAATCTTCGATTAAACCCTAGACTCAGGTTATGGACCCAGGAGCAAGATGCAGTTCGCTGACAAATCAGCCTGATGGCAAGTGTGATTGATCAGCGCATAATCACCAAGAAATTTGTAGTCAAGGAGTCATATGCCGCCATATGTGCACGTCGAGGCGAGGCGGCAGACTGTTGGCCATGTCTAGTAGGTAGACCGGGTCCCGCCGGATCACCACCCAAAACTTGCGCATACCGCAGGACCTTTATGCGGGACCTGCAAACAAACAAGTCCCGATGCTTTACACTTTCCAAGAGGATCAAGCTTTCTCATAGAGACCCATGTCGGCTTGTTCCTCATGGACCTTGAGAACATGAGCGGCGATGCGATAGAATCACGAACATATTGCAGCACTATCCGCGCTATTCCGCTGGCTTCTCACACCAACGGACACACGGAGTGATGACAACAACATGAACCGGATGCATACGCAAATATCAGTCCTGGCCAACCCACGTTTTCCCATTCTGGGCTACCAATGTACCAACCAGCTGTGAATGCTCCCCAGCTGCTCGGCATGCCCATCACCTTTGCGATATGATTCGCGGTGGGGCGTGTCTTCACGGAGCTGACGGATGCAGTCATTGCAGATTTTCGCTTCATGGCGCCCGGCTCATGCAGCTAACCGTTCGCTAGATCAGCAAGCGGCCGACGCTTACTGCAGCTCTGCACCACGTCAGAACATCAGCTGTCAATCGGACTTTATGCATACTGAGCTATCACCGTTCGCGGCGGTACATTCTAGCGGACAGCGGACGATGAGAGGTATGGTAATCCGAGTGACGAAATGCTTGGTCGATGTTTCTTATTACGTTCGTGCGCTTCTTGGAACTTTCTTGCAATCTTCTTATCCAAGCATACTTTCCTATCACCACTTGAAGGGCGTTTCCTAGCCAAGTAGGAATATTTGTGGACCTCTTTCGACCTCTTGAGTACTCCCTGCCCTTGAGAGTCCTCAAAGGCTCTCGGCATCATCAGCGTTCTGCAACAGCTTGGAATTTTGGCAATGCGAGCGAGAACCGACTTTTCTCTATTAGCAGGCGCGGCGGTTCTCCTTGCGACGCTGCCGCTTGCGAGTGCGCATGAACATGGACTTGCGAGCGTCGGGATGAACACAGCGAAGAATGCGACATGGGAAGAACAGAACCATCCCGCAGCGGTTGCTCATGGAATGGAAAGCTATTTTCGTCACGCACAGCACGGGGGCTGGAACCTTGCGCATACAGTTTTGATGTTGTTGGCTTGGGTTATGGTCATGCCGCTTGCGATAATGCTCAGCGTGGCAAGATCCAGATACCATCTTCCTGCGCAGGTCTTCTTCCATCTCGTCAATAGCTTCGGTGTATTCACCGGGCTTGTATATAACCATGCCACCCCAGAATTGTACGAGGGCAATGCTCATCATCCACTCGGGTGGGTCGTGATGGTTTTGACCGTCGTATGGACACTCATCTCCTTCTACGTGGCTTATGGGGAAGACCAAGGTCCCAAAATTGCGTCTGGTTCTTCACTCAACGCTCAAAGGATGGCGAAATATGAACGTCTGAGCCAGATGGACGAGGAAGCAAGACAGTCGAGAGACTCTGGTCATGGCACTGAGCGCCATTCAGCTTCACTGTATGGTTCTCGACAGAACTCGTCCGATATCGTACACCAGAAGCCCGAAGAACCCATGGATGACCTGGCTCTGGGCGATGAGGAAATTGACGATCTCGAGAGGCGAGGGTTCCTTGGTGATAACAGGCTGGACCGTTTTCTGTCCAGGAGTGTTGGCCGCATTTCCACCCAGCGCGCTACGAAAGGCGTCCGCTTCGCGCAAATAGTGCTGGAGAAGTTTCTCCTATTACTTGGCTTTGCGGCTCTTCTCTCCGGCTTCATTGTCTTTGGAGGCCTCTTTCGTGACAGACAGATATTCTCTGGCCTTGCCCACTATATCAAGGGAGGCATTTTCTTTTGGTACGGCTTACTGACTCTTGGCCGCTGGATGGGAGCATTTACCGAGTTTGGCTGGGCCTGGAACTTACGACCGCAACAGCCGCTGGTCTCGAAGTGGAAGTCTAGAGTCCCTTCTGCCGAATTCACAGAGTCTTTCGTGATATGGCTGTATGGAGCGACGAACGTCTTCCTTGAACATCTCAACAACTGGGGCAAAGGCTGGAGCCCACAGGATCTCGAGCACATCAGCATTACGATGCTGTTCTTTGGAGGCGGTCTGCTGGGAATGTTGATCGAATCCAGCTGGGCGCGAGAATTGATGAACACTCCTGTCCTCATTCAAAAGAGCAAGACAGACGAGTATGGCCAAAGGTCTTTCACAGAAGAGCCAAATCAGTGGGCAGAGCCACAGACATATCGCGTTTCGACGAATCCGATGCCAGGCACGACGATCATGCTTTTAGGAATGATGATGGGAGCACATCATCAGGAAAGCATGGTCAGTACAATGTTACACGCACAATGGGGAGGGCTCTTTACGGCATTTGCCCTCGCGCGGGCTGCGACATATATTTTGATGTACATCAAACCGCCAACGTCGCATTTCGCAAGCCGTCCTCCTAGCGAGCTTGTGGCAGCGTTCTGTCTGACGAGTGGTGGCATTATCTTCATGAACAGTGCTGCAGATACGGTTACGGCTATCGAGGAGAACGGTTTGGACGCAATGACCATCTTCACGCTCACTATGGGTTTGACAGGGATCATTCTCGCTTGGGAAGTGATGGTGTTTGCAATCAAAGGTTGGGCTGTGCGGCGGGAGCAAGCTGCTCTTGGAAACCATTGGGATAAGGCATGAGAAGAATTCACAGAAAGACAACCACATCCACAGAATAGGTGGATAGGGACTTTGTTCGACGTCACTCCTTTTGGCATGCGAGCGTGTGTGGTTGGCTGCACTTGCGAGCATCATGATACCCAGTTGCTTATGATAGAGTCTAGAATGATGATAATGATAATGAATAAAAGACCTCTCATCTCATTCTGTGCGCTCTCTCGAAACCCTCAGTGCCGGTCGCTGTCCCCCAAGGAGACACACTATGTCTATTCGCCTGACGTTCATCCACACAGTATGGCAGAACATATGACCACCGTTACGTTTCTGCCTTCGTCTGCTTCGCGATGCTTGAAGATATCGTTCCATATACACTAGGCTGTCACTCATGCCTGTAATCGAAAATCATGTTCTGTTGGAAGCGGCTGGGTACCATTTCGTGCGCTCTTCTCATGCATCAACAGGCGTAATGTCCTTCGAAACATAGAAGTTTTGCAATGAGCATTTCTCATTGTGCTAGCTCGTAAACTCTTGATCAGTTGGTCGTGCTTTTGGACGCTTGTCCACCTTTACCAGAACCGGCTCCTCTTCAAGAACTTCGATGACTTCCAAGGCGGGCCACTCTGCTCTGACTTGACTTGCCAGATATCTAATGCCCCATTCCTCGCATGCCCGATGTCCGACACAGAAAGCTGACATATTCACCTCTTTGGCTGCTGTCAGACCGTAGTCTCTGGCAGCGCCGGTCAAGTAAAGGATTGAGCTCCCGTCTTCGTCGGGATCGATCCAGCCCTCTTTGCGAGTTGCATCAATGACTCGAAGAATTTCATCTTCATGAAAAGCATTCATAATGGCGATAGTACGGACTTCGGCTCCCACATTAAGCTGAGGGACGAGTGTCTCTGGCAAATAAAGTTCTCCCGCTCCATCGAATTCCCGAATTAAGCTGTCCGCTAAAGTTTGCTTGGATCGAGGCATTTCGAGTCTGGCAACCAGTCCGATCTTCCGATCGGGATTGCCTTTGTAGCCTTGAATGCAAATAGCGGAAGTCAGGTCGACTCCTATGCGCCTAGCCAATTCAGTGTTCCAGCCCACAGTCAGATGCTCATCAAAGGATGCGTGGCAAGAAAGCACTAGGGAGCCCTGCCGGATAGCTCTTCTGTCGAGGGACCATGGTCGGTGGAGAAAAGATAACGGAGCAGAAGGTCGTGATCGATCGTTGATTGCCGAGTAGAATCCAGGCGTAGGCGTTATGCTAAGTACGACGGCTATAGTGGGTCGAATTGATGGATTGTAGGCTGCATGTCTTGGAGTGTGCCAGTGGAAAGGCACTTCTCGAGCGTTACTCGATGTCGGCAGTAGTCTTTGCAGGAATGAAGTTATCTCAGTGTGAGTAGGCTGTGGTAGCAGAGACATGAAGCCCAAGGGAATCCGATGTTTTATCTTGGTGGAGCTGGGAACATGAAGTTGAGCTGCTTTTTACTGCATAACGTCATCGATGCATAACAAGAACTGGCAGGGGATTGAGAGAAGGCTTAAAAAGATACACTGGCTGTACGGGGTGTGTAGAAGCTGGGTTGGAGACAATAATGGTGTGGAATGACTTACTAAGTAGTCGAATCCTTCTCACAGTACACCTCCAAGATGGTTTGCTGCAAGCCCTTTGCTTGTGCACAGATATGACAGATTTCACCATACCCGAGGTGGCGAGCTTTGTGTCGCCGAGCAACCCATCACACAAGATACAGTACTCACAGCTGAATAGCGGTGCTCCGCAAACGCTGCTTTTCTGCTATGGCGCAGGAGATTGTGCTGTCACAATCACGCTCTACCAAGAGTTCATCCGCACACATCCTCAGCTATCGATGGTGTGCATAGATCGATGGACACTGCCAACCTCCTCGGACGCGGCTGTTGCCAGATCAGGCCTTGAGCTTCTCTCAGAGCTTACGTCGATCACGGTCGAGTTGCTGGACTCGTTGACAGTGCAAAACTTCAGCATCGCAGCACACTCTGCTGGGGTATATCCCATGATTCACTTGGCCGATAGTGTTCCCGCTCGAGTCAATCATCTCTTCCCCATCTGCACACATGTCCCGCCACCATTCTCCGCCTCGAAGGTCTTGTCCTGGATGTGTACTATGCCAACTCTGCTCTTCAATGGCATCACAAAGCTCGATTCTGGAGGTGACACCGATTCCACCATCGACAGCTTGAAGAACTATGTCCTTGGCAGTAGGGGGTCCGGACAGCATGGTCGCGATCGGTTCGTGGATACGCTCGCTCTGCAAGAACTTTTGAAGCAGTACCGCCCAGGTCCAGAGCAGTCAGCTGCCGCGAAAGAGCGACAGTCGCTCGATTATCAGCTGGTGTATAGTAGACTACCTGGAATTGACAACAAGGCTCTAGCCGACATTTACATGTCGTTGAGAGAGCACTCCATTCCCGTCACTTGGTTTACCTCTCATGGCGATGCCTTCTTCGGCCCGCCAAGTGTGGAGCGGCTAATTGATGCTACGGGGATCCAGAAGGGCATTGAAGTGGTCATCGTGGAGGGAGCGAAGCATTCAGACATTCATTTTCGAAGGGAGGTATGGGATGAAATGCATCGGCGGATGGTGGCAGTGGAGTGACAAAGATGGGATGGGATGGGATGGGATGCCTATAGGAGGTACAGAACGAGGCTAAGGTAGAGGTCAGTTCTTGCGAATATCTTGGCATTCATTGCAGCATAACTTCACGTCCATCATTCCTTCTTTCTCATCATCAGTCTCCAGCTCGTCCTGTCTACAGCCCCTTAAGTTCTGCAACGGACCTCTCCTGCTTGCCAATCTGTCACGCGATCATGGGGCTATCAGGTGCGAAGCACGCCAGTCGCTCACTTCTCCGACTATGCGCGCGGGCGACAAACAGCCGGCAGAAAGAAGCCGCTCGAAGAGCCTTCACCGTTGCAGCGTCTCAATGTCAGCAGAATAATAATGCTCACGAGGCAAGGAAGCCATTCCGCTTCGCCTTAATCAATAAGAGAGAAAGACAATTACAGCTGGCCGAGGATTATTGTGGGCCTCTGTCGCCATTCGCCAGAGAGATCCAATTGAAGCTACGCAGTAGCTATGTAGACCCTTTCTTGATGCTGGATGAATGTATCGAGCGTGGCGAGGCGGATTCCGATGTTGTGCGAGTCTGCCTGCTAGCAGCAAAGGACTTGATCTTCAAACTTCCGCGCACTGCTCGCGTCGCGGAGGCAAAGCCCAAGCAGTTCGCGCTGAAGGTCATGACACACATCCTGAAAGACCCCAAGCTCTGGTTGCCCATTGCTCTGGCCGATTTCCAAGCTGGTACAAGTCTCTGCTGGTTTGCAATCGCCGAGGGGATGAGCGACAAGATGATCACTTGGATTCAGGTGGCAACTGATGTCTCCAGCCACGTTCCTGCGAGAGCTGCCGATCAACCAGGCCTATGGAGAGGCTCGCTATTGTGTTGCCTGGTTGAAGCGCACAACCTGCACGACGTTGACAATGACGCGGGTCCAGCCATTCAATGCTTGCTCAAAGTTATGGTGAACAAAATGAAGCTCGCAGAGCAAATGCAAGGGCGCAGGCGATCAAAGGATACGCTCCTGGACCTATCCGCTTGGCCGGCAACTGCGAAGTTGGTATCGGCGCTAACTTCGGGAAGGGTCATGAACACTGACCCGGCTCTATATGACGCTGTGGTCGAAATTCGACGGCGCTACAGCACAAAGTCGACCGACGTAGAGCAGCGGCTCGCTCTTGCGCACCTAGCATCGCACCACCCCGCCAAGCCCAGTGCAATACCAGCTATAGAATTCATACATGAATTAGTGACCAACAAAGGGGGCGTGGTGCAGGAAGACGTAGCCCTCACCGAGTCTATAGCAAGACTCATGATCCGTGCCCATACACTTCTCACTTCGGGAAAGAACGAAAAAGCCGCCATCTGGATGGACAAGGCTTATCAAGAGGCGTTCTCATCCCCGATGCCGACACCTGCTGCCCTATCGCCAGCAAAAGCTCTTCCCGGAACAAAATCGAGGAATGGTCGGGTCCAGACGACACATGACGCCAAATGAGCCTCCAAAATATATTCTGGAGCCTTCAATATGCCCGCTACTTCGATGCTTCTCCAGACCTGTATCAACCCCACTCAGTGTCAGACAGGCAAAAAAGCAGGGCCACGACGCTCGGTATGGCAATACTGAACTTCAACGCTTTGATGCAGTGAAAGTTGGCACCATACGACTCTCAAGAGCACCAGGACATTTTCAGAATCGCATTCAGCCTTCTCGACTACAGAACACCGCTCTGCATCGAGTTGAGTCGAGGCTTCGTTGCGCGAAAATGCAACAGATCATAATTTCCTAGTCAGCCATAACGACCAGTCGTAATCCGGCCATTCAATTTCACTAGATTCGAGGCGATAGAAGCCGCCGACCATCCTTCATTTCGGGATCCAATCTGTTCTAGTGTAACATCTCAAGTACCTGAACATGGAAGCATTAGAGAAGGCTTCAAAAACTGCAGCACGTGCATCAGGAATGTAAGAAAGAACGCGCTCGCGTGCACTCATTCTTGACTTTCTCAAAGCAATGGCACCTCATCAAAGCATTCTCAGCACCTGACCAATGGTTTTGCTCCTTGGCGGATTCCGGAGCTGCAAGTGTCACTCCACTTGCATGCTAAAGCCACCCAACCGAGACACGACATGCATCCGAAGGTTTCAATGCCGCATGCCTCGTCTTCGCCGGCCATAGCAAATGGCCAAGTCAAATAAACGTTGAAGGCGCTCGATCAGCATAGCATTTGGCATCTTGCAAAATGTTGTCCATGCTACTACCTCTTGTGCTCGCACTCTCTTGTGGCACTACCATTGCGCAATCTATAATTCCATATACCACCTCTTGCTTGAAACGCAGTGTGTATGTTTATACATCGGATTCTTCAACATATGCTGTGACCAACTTGGGTCAGACAACTCTTGGAGACACGCCAGCATTCTGCAGCAATGTTACCACTCTTCCAGCATCGACCGTCACAGTCCTACAACAAGTATCATCAATACCAGCTAGCACCACGAACTCTAGTATAACCTTCGATGATGGATCTGCCACATACGGAACAGCAGCGTCTGGATCACAAGTCGTCGCCGCGGTAGCCAGTGACGGTCCTCTTCAACCTTACAGCGGTAATAGCTATCTGTAAGCATATGGACATCTTCGAGAATGTGGTGGTATATCATGACAATTCACAGATTGATAACCTTCGGCGCGGCATCTACCACAGTTCGCAAGCGACAGACTGCTCAATCGCAATCGTACAACGTCACCCAAGTCTTCTCGGCAACGGCAGGCACATCTTACACCCTCAGCGCCTATGCTTCCAGCGCACAGAACGGCAATGCTGCCCCCGATTGCTCATTGACCATATGCACAGGCAACGATTGCAGCTCGCCTTATGAAATTACTTCAAGCTATGCGTACTATGCATACCAGTATAATGCACTGGCTACGGATGGCAATGCTGTAGCAACGTATACCGTTCAATGTGTAAACGCTGCATACATCGCCCTGGACGACATATCGATCGTGGCCAATTCGGCTCCGGCGGGCTCTGCTCAAGCTACAACCACTGTTACCCAATACATTACGCAAACGCAAAATGCGATCACGCAGACTCGAGGCCCCGTCACCGCCACTACTGTGGAATGGTCTACAGCTACTTCAGTAATAGAAGTACCCGAAACAGAATACGTCAGCTTGGTGTCTACGGACCTCACTACCACTACCAGTAAGTTGTTCTAAATAATTCCTGATTGGCACATATACTTACTGGCGCTCAGCGACTGTTGTTAGAACGACCACCTTGAACATTACACAAACGCAAGACCGTCCGACTTTGGTCTACGAGACCGTCACCGATTTGACAACTACTTTGGCAACGGTCACAGCCTACTCGGTCTCGCTTTCTGTGCCTTCAGCCAGCACTTTCACGACGACTGAATTCAGCACGATTGAACAAACTACAACCTTGAGCCAACCGCCATCAATTGCCTACGAGACAGTTACGGCCATATCAACGGCTCTCATAACAGAAACACTGCTCCCAACTTCTACATTAAGCCCGAATGCAAGCACGCTCACTACGACAGCCTTTACTACTCTTGAGCTCACCACGACTTTGAGCCAATTGCCTTCGCTCGTCTACGAGACGGTAACAGCCACCGAAACTTCTCAAGTGACTTACACTGCTATTTCGTTACAACAGCTCAGTGCCAATACTTCCACCACCACTGAATATACGACCCTCTTATTCACCACGACCATCAATCAGACATCTCTGCTTATCGAGACGGAGACTGCCACAGCGACATCCATAGTTACTCTTCCTCAGGAGACATTCACACCTTTCGCTCAGACCAGTATCTTGACCACGACCTTGGATGCCTCAACTTTCACGACCACACAAGTGGTCACCCCAGAACCAGTGACTCAAACAGTCACCTCAACACTCCCAGAAGCTACCACAACTCCACCGCCTGCCACTATCACACAACAAGCAACTCTGGCAGCTGCTGTCGAGTCCAACTGTCCCGCCGCCTTAGCGACCGCAACAGTCTCCGGGAAGTTGACCTACTACCAGCCCGCTTGTGACCGCTCAATCGGCGCTCAATTCACCCTGACCCTTGGAACCGTCACACAGACCTTTTACAACAATTACGTCTATACCATCTCTAACGCGCAAGCTTGTATCAATGCCTGCACTCCAACAATTGCTACGATCATTTCCAGCACGGTGACGAGCACCACTAAAGTGCCTTGCATCCTTGCAAATTGGTATACTTATAGCTATAACCAGACGTACAGCACTACCTCCACCGTCACCGGTACTCAGTCGCAATGTGACTTTGGGTATGGGACTGTAGTCTCGTCTTATTCGTGGAACCCTAGCTGGGGCCAGACTTATAACCAGCTAAATTATATCTATACGGGGTCAAGTACGAGGACAGCATACATTGCTGCTACGCCTGCTTCGGCTGCTGCTGTTGCGACAAGCACGCCAATTTGAACAAGGGCACACTATGGCTTTGGCAACTTTTGTTCGGGTAGATAATTGTGTATTGACTTTTTGAAGAAATCTTGTGTTCTTGTGACTCTCAGAGATAGGATATCAGCCACAAGATCAAACGGGAGGCATGGCGATGCTTTCCCCTAATACAGCAGCCATCTGATGAGGATTCCATCAGTGACGTCCAGTCAATCATCTAATCGGTCAGCTCTTGGTGCAGTCATTGCTTTTGGAAGTACTTGGATCCTTTGGACTTTTATATTCGCTCATCACATGCACCGGCTGGTTGGAGACGAAGCCATGAATGTTCCTTAATTTTGACAACTTCGGGTTTTTTCTTTCCCGATCGTTGAATGCCGCTCACTCTTGCTCCCCAACCATATCCAAACGATACATAAGAGTCTCATATCGCAAACTCAAACCCCCAGGCAGTGTACTCATCAACGCTAGTCTGATAAACAGGGAACGTCACGCTATCTCCGCTGTACACATGAGCAACGACACCCCGGTCCGTCGGAGCATCAACCTCGCCATAATGCCCCTTGTCGACGAAGCCCCAAGTCTGAATGCTCAAGGATCCAGAAGTTGGCAGACCAAGAGAGGAAAGCTTGTTGATGGTAATGTACCAAGTCCCAGTCTGCAAACGAACACCTGTCAAGACACGGACTTTGTCGGCGCCGATTGTAGCGTATACGTCCATCAGCCTATCGCCCGTCCCGGTTGTGGCGGCACGATTGCCTGTCATGTTTTGATTGTAGTACTTATAGACTTGGAACTCGCCATTGGGGTAGTAGCCTGTAGCTGTGTAACTATAAGCACTGGTATTAGCATTGGGCTTGCTGACCAGACTAGCCATCAAATCGTGCAGTTCGTAGCCACTGAGCCAGTTTCCACGCAATCCCACGGCATCGTATCGTTCCAGTCGGCTAATCCACCAAGCGGCACCGCTTGCAACTTGCTCGGGGAATGTAGCGTATTCATTAATGTTGACTAGCTTCGGCTGTGCCATTCCAGCATTACGGATCATTGTAGCGAAAGTCGCGTTGTTGGTTTGGAGATCGTCTGAGACGTTTGTGATGTCGCCTTCCAGGTGCCAGGCGTACTGGTCGGGAATGGTAGAGTTTCCTTTGATTTGAGTGAGCCAATTGGTCCACCATGTATCGCTTGGGTCAGGAGGAGAGGCGAGAGTCGGTCCCGATATGGCGAGCGCATTCAAGGATGTAGATTGTCTAATTCTCTTGTGAGTGCGGATGTAGGTGTCGATCCATTGCTGTTGGCTACGAGCCCAAAAGCTCCCATCGGGCTCATTCCAAATGTCGAAGACTGTGTTTGCAAGCATATCGTTTGCCGCCATGTCAGAAAGCAGCTGGTTGAGGAAGGCATCGTAATTGCTGAAATCGCCGTTGTCACCCGGCCAGACGGTAGAGGAATTTGCATGATCAGTTCCCCAAATATCGTGTGGCAGAACGATGAAGTTTCCTCCAAACTTGCGAGTGGTCTTCCAATTTGACAAAGTGGAGGCAAACCGACATTTGTACTCGTTTAGTCCCCAGATCCACCCACGACAAGGAGCATTCAGCTGAGCGCCGCCGGCTCGGCCATAGTTGAATCCAATGTCCGTGTAGAAGTGGTCGGGAATCTGGTCTGGATTCGCAGGTGCGTCTGGAATCCCATATATGAAGCCTGAGGCCAAGTGGTGAGGAGTTCCACGCTTGACGGAAAGATCAACGGTAGCGGTGTTGGATGATGTCTGGCGAGACTCGATGGTCGCACCTAAAACGTTGATCGGCAGAGTCAGGAGTGATACTCCGATTGCGATGTTCCTCATCTCTGGGTTGCTGGTTTGAAAACGAAATGTAAGGGCTGGAAACGAATGCTGCGGCACCAAATGATAGGCAACGGTGCATATATGTACATCTTGTTGAACGTAATTGGTGTAAGAATTCCTATTCCGTCGGCAGCAGACATGCGAGCAATACTGCAATCATGTAGGGTAGATCTGCCGGATCAAGCGACATAGTAGACAGATCTTTACCGCATTAATTATACCCCGGAGGATGAATGCGGGGTTTTGTAACTTGACCCCTCGTTCTGCCGCATGGCTTGCTGCTGCTGTAGACTCCACTCCAGAGCTCCGGTGGTGTTCGACCAGAAATAGAATCTCCTCACGTATCGGACGAGAATGCTTTCGGGGGCGGAGCTCAAGCCTTTGCCTACCCTCTGACGTGGAGTTGTGGATGTCCTTATTAGGCCAAAGAAGTCGGTGCATACACCTAGTGGAAACGTGTACGGACCATGAAGTGAGAGTGAATGTTCGCAGGGATGTCAAATGTTCTCTTCATGTAACAAGCAAGACTCCAAGGTGGGTCCAACTGTGTTCTATCTGTACTACGATTAGCAGCAAGTCCATATTCCAATCTAGGACGCTGTGCAAAGTAGCAACATCCATTCGCTACATAAAAAGAAAAAGCCGCTCAGTCGCTTGCCTGCTCGCTTTGCTGTGCCGAGTTGTAATCGAAAAGAAGAAAGGGATTGAAGAGAATAACGCTAAACACCCACTTCGCCGATGCTTCGTCCACTCGGGTATCACATAATAACCTGCGAAATGAACGTTAGTCAAAGGGCTCAGATCATTCGAATCCAAATATGAACGACTTACGCATTCCTTATCCTGATTGTGCGCCGGAACTCCCATCTCTTCAAACGTTTTGGGACCCTTGCCGGGAATAGCAGCAGGCTTCTTGCCTGGCGCCGCAGCCGACCCGCCTAGATTGGGCGTACCCGGAGGTTTGGTGCTTCCGGGCCTGCTACTAGGACCACTAGACGGCAGCGTAGCACTACTCGCGTTGCTTCCATTAGAGACTACAGAGCCGGGATCGGGACCGGGTCTGGGACTGGAATCAAAGTTAGGCGTGGTCGCACCATTCATACGCCGCCTTGAAGGCTTCTCTGCATTCCAAGTAGGGTCAACGACAGGTGGTCGATCTTCGATGGGTGCGATGAAGCCAAGAGGAGTCGGCTGGCTTGGCGGCGGTGCGGTAGAAGTGTGGCTCAGAGAGCCTGGACCTGGCGCTGGGCGGAGAGGAGCAGGCTGCATGCCTCCTCCTATGCCTCCCATCCCAGCAGGCCCAGATGCAACACGTCCGCCAACGTTCGGGCGAGCGCGAGGGTCGTTGAGGTGCAAGGGACGCTGCTGACCGGGAGCGGAGACATGGCGCTGGTCATAGGGCTGGCTCGTTTGAGGACGCATGCCTGGACCGCTGCCAGGGTAGGGTCTTGCTCCTTGCGGAACACCCACAGTGGAGTGTGCGCGAGGTTCGAGAGGCGCCTGGATGGAGAAAGCAGAACTAGGACGATCTTGCCCGTATCCGCCTGATCCAGGGTAGACGGTGGTAGCGGGTCTTCGAGGCTCTGGCTGGACATTGAAGAAACCACCCGCAGGACCACCACCTAAGCGCGGAGCTGTGTCTTCCAAAGGATAGGGAGCAGCTGATCCAGGACGTGGATCAAGTGGAGGAATTCGAGGTGGACCGTTGCCCTCAGGATAAGGCGTGGTGCCTCTGAGAGGTGGCTGAACAGCATTGTAACCTGCAGGGGATTCGTCGACATTTCCCAGCCCTGGTTGCTGTTTCTGTCGAAATCGGTCTGGTCTCTGGCCTTTCATGGAGCCATACTGGGACTTTATCCTCGATATGGCAACATTTTCGTGGTCTTTCTTCGATAGTACCTGTTTCTTCGCCAGGCCGTCCAGTCTTCCTTGCGCATCACCATTTCCATGCTTCGCAGCCTTTGCATACCAGTCCCGCGCGCTATCAAGGCTGACCGGCACGTACATGCCAATCTCGTTGAAATAACCCAAGGCGAATTCGGCAGTTGGAAGTCCAGTCTGTGCAGCTCTCTCGGCATAGACATAAGCCAGCTCCTCATTCTTTGGGAAGATCTTGTCTGCTCCCACGAGGAACCATTTGCTTAGCGCCATATCCGCATCTGCTTCTCCTTGCTTACTCGCAAGTGCATTGTAATGCATCGACAATGCCGGATTGAAATCGCAACCCAATGCACCAAGCTCGTAGTTAGACCCCATCTTCGCCTGCGCCTTTGCAAATTTCATGAACGCCGCCTTTTGGATATTCTCCCTTGCCAGCTGCTCGTCATACTGCAATAGACTATCCGGGACATCAACTTGTGGAAGCTGTTTCGCGAGCAGCATTCCATAGACATAAGCACCCTGAGCAGCATTCTCGTCACAGCCCGCCGCGGATTGCTTGATCAACTCAACACCTCGCTTGTAGTCCTGCTGTTGGCCATGCTGTCCACGCAAAGTCATCATGCCCAACCGATAGCAGCTCGCCGCATCACCCGCATCTACTCCGCGGTGATAATGCCGCAAGGCTTTCGCGGGATCGTTGTAGGATTCATACAGCATGCCAATGCGGTACTCGGCCCGCACATAGCCTCTATCCGCTGCACGAGAGTAGCATCTAAACGCCTCCTTCTTATCCTCACGCTGACCAAATCTTCCCCATTCCAACCACATTCCCCGCAGAAACTCCGCACGTGGATGGTGCTGGTCCGCGAGGAAGGTGACAATGTTCATGGCGTCCTGCTTGAGCTGATGCTCCACCCTCGGCGTCGCCGGTCGCGCCTGCTGTGGTTTCGCAGCTGCCAATCGCTCGGCCTCGTCCGCAGCTACACCGCAGTATGTCAAGGCATCCTGAGCCCAGGCAAGCTGCATCTCCGGGTCGTTGGAGTTGAGGACTGGCTGTCGCGCATTCTCGAGCCGTGCCTCGAGCTCGTCGTCTGAGGGCGGGCAATTGGGAGGCGGGTTGGTCAGCTTGGGAAAGGGCGACAGGTTCGGTTGTTCTCGCGGCTGGCTCATCGACATTGCCGAGTAGCTGCGATCGAGGGACATGTTCTGGATGCCGTCTGCGATGTGGGAAGCCATGCCTGGGTCCACCCTCTGAGGCTCCGGCGCCATGAGCGGCGGACCGGACTGTGGCATGTAGTACTCATCGTGGAGCTCGCCGGGAGAGAAAGTGGCACTCGTATGCCACGCCATGGCGTAGGTGGAGGGGTGTCGCAGTAGGAGGGCGGGCTAGGCGTGTAGCTTTATGGGTATTCTAGATCTAGGGTCGTCTTAGAGATGTTGTTTGCGCCAACCTGCCGCCAAACTCTCAGCCGTAGTCCTGAGGGGGAAGACCTGGCAAAGCTCGTCGGCGGAGGGAGTGCTCGGGCATAGAGGCTCAGAATGTCTGAGTATTGACAAGGAGTAGGTTGTGCCCGCACATGCGCTCAACTCCACTCCCACGAGCCCGCACTGACCATGCTTACGTACCTGCTCCCACTTTCATTCCCGAGATGAACTTTACCAGATCAACTTGGGTCTTGCTGTGACTTGTTGTTAAATTTAGAGTTGATATGGACAGAAGAGTGATTGAGGTGGGAGAGAAAGAAGAGAATGAACATGACTGCCCCATCTGCTCACAAGCAGCCCTGTCTTGCACGGGAATTACAGCTGCATTCAGCCTCAACCAGCCCCGAACCAACAATGTAAGAGTCGGAAAGACGACACAGCCCGCCAGCCCATCCACTAGGCTCCGGCATTCTGGCATCTCAGGAGAACCAACACGGAAGCCATGCCGACTTGATTAAGCGCCTACTTTCATGCCGCAGTCCATCTACGGGCGCTTCTTATTCTACGGTGAAAACCGTGCGCAGCCCCACACAGGGCCCACTACGCCTAGCCCGACTTCCGTACGCTAAATTAGTATACGTACTAGTCTTTTCTCCGTTTTATCTCTTATATTACCTATACTATCTCTTTCTCGTAATTCTAAGTCGATTAGCGAGTAGTTTACTACTTCCTTATTAACTCCTTTAATAATTAATAGGTTCTTATCGCGTCCGCCGCCCTATCCGCCGCCCTTACGCGCTCCGCCGCCCTTACCGTCGCTACTATAGATTCCGCCTCCGTCGAACTAGACTAGAATACGTTCTTAAATAGCGACGCGTATTAAGAGCCTACCGTCGTAAGCGCTATTAATAAGCTAGTATTAGACGAGTATAATCGCGAGTTTAACGACGACGCGTACCTACTATTCTTCGAAACTAGTAAGGATATTACTACGGATAGCGCGTTATTTATCTCGGCGGAGGACGTCGATACTACGGTCGCGAACGTATTTATTAGGATTAATTTAGACGAGCTACTAAAGGTTCGTAATAATACTACCGCGGCGGAGGCGCTAGCGTACGCCGTCGATATCGATAAAGATAAAGAGTCTTTATTAGAGTCCGGATCTAGTAATAAAGAATTAGTAAATCGTCGTCGTACTCGTAAGATTAGACGGCGGCGCTATCGTTAGCGACGTATTACGCCCTTATATAGGTTTAGTACTAATAATATTATCGTAAAGGCTATACTTAAACTTCCGCCGGATTCTAAGATATAGCGAGAGCGCTTCTTCTAAGGCGGAGGTAGTAAGCTATAGTATATAAAC
>MWSQ01005283.1:0-12515 GCA_002116395.1 Ramularia endophylla | reverse complement strand
GCGAGGAACGAGCGAGAACTGCACGCCCGCCCGACCCGGAGCCAAAACTGCGAAGCGAGTATTGGAGTTTTGTACAGGTGTAACAAGCGAGCCTTGGAATTGGGTGGGCACGTCGACAACTTGATGCTGTCTCTGTGGGTCTGGAGCTCTCATTCGGATGCTAACCTGGGAGATAGCTTGGGACATCTCGTCAAGTCCTTGGGTATGGGACCAGCCTGATAGGCCTCCCGTGTCGATTATCCTCAGTGTCTTCATGGTCGAGGTTGGCGGCCGGGTGCGAAGGCAGAGGCTGTCGATATGAGAAATTTTGCAATTCCGGAATCTTCTGTTGTTTGGGCATCTCGACTATTTGACCTGACCGGATTACCGTGCAAGTCCAAAGGCTTGTAGTACTTTCAAAGACATCGTCTCCATCGATAGAGAGAGTACTTGAGACGACCGAGTTGAAAATTCTCATTTGGAAATCCTGATATCGAGATCCATGGGTGAAGGTATCTGTGGAGCATCAGCCTTCCCGTCTGCACGCTATCGGTGGCATCGCAGTGCACCTGCCTCTGCCCAGGAGAAATATGGCAGCAATTCCAGTTCATCTTTCCATGGCTGCTCTGCTGCAGCTTCCCGATCATTTCGCGCAGAGCTGTCACTATGAGAGATTATCCACGGAAGTTACTGATTCGATCTGGTTTCTCTGCCATATAACCAGCGACTCTGCTAATACAAAGGCTCCCGTGGTTCCAACCGCGACGATCGTCAATAGAGAGTCCCGTCAAGACGACTGACGCAAGTCTAATAACAAGTTTTCCAGACCAATCATTTCTCATCTTGACAGCTATGTTTTCGCAAAGGAAAGGAGGTTCCAGCGGCAGGCAAGCACGCCTTCTTCATGTATCAACAAGACAACAACACATTCCCAACTTACAACTTCGCTACACCATACCCACATATACACCAACTCGTCCCAACACCATGGCCAACAATCCCACCTCCAAGCCAAGCTCACCAGTGGACAACATGTTCGAGATGGAAATGGAGTCTCCCGCTCCCGAGGCCCCTACCTCGCCCTCCAATTCGATGCGTACCTCCACTACCGATCCCGTCGAGGCACAGACGAAGTCTCCGGCTCCCAAGACCCCTGCCTCGTCATCCAATTCGATGGGTACCTCCACTGCCAATCCCGACAACAGTCTCGAGAGTGCTTCTCAGGTGGCATGCGATATCGCAATGGCAGAAGCGGTATCTTATCATGCGTTACCCCAAACAGGGACTTCGCTAACGAAACCAAGGACATCAATAATCCTTTCCGTAATCTGAAGTCACACATCGATGATATTTCGCGCCGATTAACTGAAGCCGGGGAAGACGAACAGCTTCGGGAAGAGTTGTCCCAGGCGAAAAAAATCTACCTGGTGGCAGTCGTTATTCAGGCTGCTGTCTCGATCCAAGGGCCGGCCAGGAAGGAGTTGCAGGAAGCCAGCGCGGAAAAGAAAACCGAGATGTTCCATTCGTTGTTTGAGAAATATCAGAAGCCTGGGGCGGAGATGAGATTCAAAATCCAAGCTGCCTACATGGCTCTCAAAATGGTTGGCGGGGAGTTGCAGTCTGAATTGGATACCTTGCTATAGATGCCTAGTCGGAGGTGGAGATGCGTCAGTCATGGCCAATGGAGCGTCGTCGGGAGTGCGTAGCTGGTAATTGAAGAGGTGTCAATAAGGACGGTGGTTGCTGTTCCACAATGAATATCGCTTTGCATCTGTACCTAGCAGTTTGTACAGAGCTGTCAATGGAACTATCAGGATTCAGCAGACGAGGTAGACGTGACGGGCTCGTCGGCCTGCGACCACTGCATCTATAGACTATGGCCTCTCCGTCGGAATGTGACAGGTCCCAAGAATCGCAACTTCGATGATATGATAGGCAAGGTAGCTGAGAGTTGTCTAGCTTCCAGGACCACACAAATGGAGCCGACGCGAAATTATTGATGATCAAGGAGCTCAAGGAGATGTGGAGGATGATGTGGAGGATGATGCCAATTAGGGATGTTGATCCACGGCAAGTAAAATCACGGTGTACAGAACCGTATGTAAAAGATGTAAAAGCATAGCGTTAGCTGTTGATAGTAAAGAAGTGTCTAAAGTTTAGTTTCGGCACCGAGTCTGTTATAAAAGCGTAGTTACTTCGTACACTGTGTAACACGACGCGCCACGTCCCTAATGCCAATGAACTCAAAGCGCGAACTCTCCACGCTAGATTTCTGACAAGGTGACAACGCGTCTTTCATTCTTCCATCTGAAGCCTCCGCTACTTGTATCTGGATAACCTGCGCATCGCAATGCCGTCTCCAGTAAAGCTGTGCAGTGACGAAGACTACTGATGCTGAGCTCTTACGGGCGTTATGTCCCACGGCTTTTAATGCATTGTATCCCTGCACCATCGACGCGTCTCCTGGCTGCACGTTTCCCCGTCCTCTTCTTCTATTCCATATTTCGCCTCAACATCAGTATTCACTCTCGATAGAGGAGTTTCGAGGGCACCAATACTTCTTTCACGCGTTAAACCTCATTCTTTGCGTAAGCTCACTGCACATTTGAGACTTTTACCAGTGATCGGACAAGAAGATATCAACAGCGGCTCAACCACTGCTCCAGTAACCGCAGTAATCGACGAGAAATGGGCATTGATGGAATAAGCCGAGTAGAGGCTCGACAAGCTCCTCAGCGCTACCGAAAAAGGCTGGAGTAAGATATCAATCATCATACCAGCTCATCAAATCATACACTGACCAGTGACCACCCATCTCTTAGATGCAGCTTCGGAACGACCATCAAAGTCCTGGTTGGTCCAAACGATGGTCCTCATCAACAGACCTTCTCCGTCTACGAAGATCTCATCTGGGAAAGATCCGAATTCCTCGCCACAGCTCTCAAACCAGAATGGCTCCCTGAGGTCCCAGGCGAAGACCGAATCATACCTCTAGCTGCCGTCTCACCTGAAACCTTCGAACTCTACCTCAGGTGTATTCACAATCCTACCATAAGTCCCATGAAACTCCAAAGCCGGTACTCCGCAGACGAACTCATGACCAAAGAAGATGACTGGGAAAGCGTATTGAACTCGATCGATCAGCTGTGCAAACTCTGGATCGCGGCGGACTACCTCATAGACCAAGACATCGCCGACCAGGTCAAGGTGGATTTGGCCATCTATCTGCACCGCTCCGACGCATTGGGTTCTCTAGCTATGAGTCCCGCAACGGTGGCTCTAGTCGCTACGGAGACTTCGCAGGACTCGCCGCTGTATTGTTTGATGTTGGATTATCTTGGGAGAGATATGCAGCATTGGCATGTCAGGGAGTACTGCCAGGATCTGCCGCTGGAATTCTCGCTTCAGGTCATGCATAGGATGGCTTTTATGCGGGAGCCGAGTAACGATAGAGTGCTCAAGAAGCATTGTGTGAGGGCGAATGATTGGACTGGGCAGGATTGGTGATCTCTGGCTTGAGATGAAAGAGAGTTTCGGCGGTCTTGCGTCTTGTCAACTGCACATTGTGGTGTTGACAGGCTGTGATTCGTCACGGCTGTTGATTTGCAGTGCTCAGTGGGTCGTGTCTGCTGCAGCGCTTTCAACGCCTCACCCGTGTCCTCACGCAATGCCTCGTTATGATTTTCTAGCATGTCACCGAGTTTCGATGTCTCCGCTCTCCAGTTTTCCCTCTTGTACGCTCGTCTCTCGTTAATCTTCTTTCCGCACTTGTGATAAGTCGGCACCTTCTTATATACCTTATGATCCCTGTTTAGATCAGACTTTTCGTTCTTGTGAGCGATGGTAGTTCATTATAAGGGGCCAGGATGCGTGATTAGGGTTAGGGTTGGGGTAGTGCACAATGTTCATAACGCTTCACACAATGCGAGAATCAGAGAGCTACTTGGTGGCACCCTTAAGATCTAGCTTGAGATGATATATTGTTATTTTGGATGCCTTTGGCTGGTATGTGAAGGAGCAATCGTCGAAATCTTAGATCCCACATGTACTGTGAGCTCCCAAATTAAAACTCGTTGTGTTCAAAATGCAGTTTTTTCTTCCAAACGTGGCCCAGCAGCAAAATTGTCCCCGGGGCCAGTAGAACGGTCTCAATGAGCGAGGGATCAGTATATGAAGCTATGGTCTTATGCTATGGCAGTTCCGAACCTCGATTGACCACAAACGTCAACGAGCTCGACGATATAGGGGAAGTGCACTACCCAACCCTAACCCTAAACAGCACCCATTCTGCGGCAACAAACAGCGCTCAATCTCCCTACCTAGTAGTAGCCATGCCACAGACCGCATCACATTTACCAAGGATAGCTCATACCATCATCAGCACCATCCTCCTCTCCTATCAAATCCCTCTCAACATCTGCCCGATGCCTCCGATCCAAAAACTCCAACAAAACATCCCCATACCTCTCCCGCCCCTTATACCTTCCCACATCTTCTCCCCAACTCCTAACTGCACTCGCCAGCCTCCCCGCAACCCCAGTTTCTTTTGCTAGCTCCGTAACTGGCAAAAAGTACGTCCTGATCGTAAACACCACCCCACCACTCCTCGGCAACCGCCTCAAACTCTGCCTCTCAGACCGGAAGTAATGATTCTCAACAGCCCTGCCCTTCTCAGCCGTATCCCATCCAATACCCACCCCATCCTCACTCCCAATACTGCTACTCCAAGCCAAACCATCATCAACCTGAATGAAATAGTTATTTCTTACAACTGGTTTCTCCGGCCGAATGCGTTTGAAAAAGTTTCCCATCCCCTTCTTAAGTTTCGCTTCATACCCCGGGACGTCTCCAGAAGTATGAATCTCATCAAGAGACATCCCGAATTTATCTTCCAAGCGCCAGAACCCGGCGAGAAGGATGGCGCCGGCGAGCAGATAGACTTTCCCGTCCGGACGTTCGATCATGATAGCTAGGTCGTCTTGAATTAAGCGGGCGGAGAGTTGCATTGGATCCTCCTTCATGCCATTCACCGTCAATCGACCCACATCGAATCTCTCTCCTGTAGCGAGATTTTCCACCCCACGAGCCGTCTTTACGAAAAGAGATGGATAACGCTCCGGCAAGTAAGCCGCCAATTCCTCCAACAGCTCAATCGCAGCAGGCAGAGCTTCTGGAGCTGTGCGGCAGCATTTTGGACCCCGATCTGCTATTCGCTGGGCTTTGAGGGCCTGGAAAGGGAGATATTCGTTGTCGAGTTCGATCCATGAGTCCCAGGGCATTGGGCGGATGCCCATTGTTATGTGGTAGGGTCCATAGCGGAACGGGCGATAGGGAAGAGGTTTAGTTGCTTCGAGAGACCAGTTTGGGTAGGGAGAGGCTTTGGGCCGAGTGAAAGAGGATGGCTGCCAGACTGGGAGAGGGTGAGATTGTGTTTGCCTATGAGAGGGCGTCGGACTTACTGCCTGGCTGGCGAATCGTCCGCATTGGTTTCGTTTCTTTTATCGGGATGGATGAGTGAAGAAAATGTTGTGCTGTAATGTATAGCAATGCTAGTACGCTCGACAAGAGAACGAATGCCGCCAGAGGGATGGCACAGCGTTGCAGCTCATGCAGTGCTTGAGCTGCAAAACGTTCTTGTCGCTGGGCCTTCCCAATATATATCATCCTTCTCATATAAGGTCGAGTATGCCGGAGCAAGAAAGTCATTGAACTGGCAAGAAATTCAAGACTTACATCGCGGCCAAGATGTGCAGCGATAAGCTCGCCGAAACAGCCAAATCTCCACTGCAGCTGCAGCTCATGCCAACTCTCTGGTGGACGCCCCAAGTTTTCTCGAATCCTGCAGTCCTGCAGCTTATACACCCGATACACACATTGGAATAGCCCTCGCCCGCGGACCTCGCCTGTTCTTCTAGCTGAATTGGCGAGAATGAATGCTAAGCCAACGTTGCAATCAGTTCGAATCCGAGGAGAGATCTTCAAGACTCGTCACGCGAACGACCGAACGTGCTCATAAGTCAGTACCGTCCATCTGCTCTGCCTAGAAGTCAGGGGGCTCCATCTCCTTGGCCCTTTGCTGCACCTCCCCAATTTCACATCGCCAATCTGACAACTTTTTCCTCAATCACATTCACAAACATTTGTTAGCGATCCCATTTCGGACGAACGCTGACTCCAGCAAACGGAACATCTCCAGTGACAAGAACCACTCCTCACCCGCCCGTAATGCTCTTCGCAAGTAGCGCTCATATCGCTGTTCAAGGAGGTCGCCTTCCATGCCCGTATCGATCCACAGACGATGCGCCCGTGTGATCATCCGTCTACTAAGTCTCATCAAACTTACCGGATGCGCAACACAAAAAACATACGCACCAAAAGTTGGTTTCGCCAAGTACCGCACCGCGCTCAAGTAATGCCGCAGATAGGCCATACTCAACTTACCAACCCCGAATCGCAACTGATTGCAAGCCCAGGGTAACAGATCGTACGCATGCAGATGAATCTCGCATGCCGCTTGTTCGCCGAGTTTTTCACCTGGCCAGCGATCCTCAAAATGCCGCTGGACTTGGTAATTGGATAAGAGAATCGCATGGCCGATAATCCTGAAGCTGCGCTCGCCAGATTCAAGATGTGGGCGGACCACAACGTGCATACCGTCCGCGAGCTCCATCATGACATCGCCTGATCTGCACTGCGCCCCAATAAGCCCGACTCTCTCGTTCCACTTGTTGAATAGGCCCAGGATGGCGTTGCGGAGGTCCTTTGGAGGTAGCGGTAACTTGTATTGGCTTTTGGTGTTGGTGAAGGCGAAATCGCCTTGCAAGAGTCCGTCCGTGCTCTGGCGGAGACAGGTGGTGTGTTTCATTACGACAGTAGTAGTGAGGAACGGAGCAGTGGAAAGGGCCTGGACGTGCTCCCGATCAAGCGTATTGTCGCCAGGATCGATCTGCAAGGATTTGGCCAAGGTCACCGCACTCTTGACGGCGTTTCCAGATTGGGGGCTGTAGTGGTGGAGAACATCAATCGCGACCTGGAACGTGGCTTGCTGATAGTTGACCTCGATGGCGTCTACATCCGGAGGCCATTGCACGAGTTTCATCACACCAAACACCCTGTCCCGCAAGTCCAGACAGCCTCTTCCACATGTTGCTTCCAGTATTTGATACAGATCCAAATTAGGACCCAGTCCTACGGAATCGGACCGTTTATCGCGTATGTCTTTCAGCGTTTGGAAGCCAGGGTGGCAGAGGCTGATGCTCATGATGGAATGCCAATGTGCGCAGGGCAAGATCGGGTTCACGAGAAGCTCGGTGTGACCGAAGCATTCATCGAACTCGCGCAGCAGGGCAGCGAAGGATGCCCATGCCACCACATCTCTTCCGCACATGAGTTTCAAGTCTCGTGACAAGATCAATTCTTGATATATCCACAGTCGCTGCCAATAGCTTCTCTGGCCGAATGCGAGTATGGCATCGAACAGCGTTGAAGTCGCAGCAGAACCCAGAAAGGAGATCATTGGGCGTGCGATAACTCCTGCGGATATCGGCAGGACTAATCGCATTGTAGAAGCTTATCGCGTTGTATAGGCGTAGTGAATAGATGTCATGAGTTCCTAGGCTAGCAAAGGTACAGCTCGCCTGGGTGAAGATATCTGCCATGACTCGAACTTGGTGACCTTTTTCTCTGTCGTTCGTTTGATCGATACAGATGGCATCAATCCAGAAATAGTCAAACTCAGCCCGTTGCCACAACTCCCTCAGCGCCGAAGCACAGTTGGGAGTAACAGACAGGCTTCTGTTGTCAATTTGGATGAGTTGGCGCGACTCCGTCGTTCCCCACTCGTAGGAAAGAGCCGCGTAAAGTGGTGCAGTATTGATGTTCCAGATTCCCAGGCCCCAAGCGTCGCCCGAGATCCTGCTGAGCAGCCGGATATGTGTTTCCGGATCGTGAAGTTCATTGTACTGCAGCGGTGCACCTTCAACAGTACCGGCAAAGTAAGGCGAGGCAAGCGCATTGCGGCTTTGTATATCTGCTGCGGCTGGCTCGTACACCTTGCTGTTGAATCGTGGTAGCCCAGGTAGTGATGGATACGTGGGACGCAGCGTGTGCAGCCAATAGTCCAGTGAGTCCTTGTCACAAAGTGAACTGAACAGATACGGAGTTGAAGAAGATGCCAGATTCTCCACGCAGGTGGCTTTCGCGTAGTCGAGTGCACGCTCTATAGCAGAGAGCAGAGATCCCCGCTGAACACTCCTGACTTCGATGGCCAGATCGGCGCAATCTTTCCAGCCTGACGAAGGTGATATGACGTCCACACCAGCGAATGGCTGTCGGGAGATTGGCTCAAGAGTCGATAAAGTGCGTTCGACTGCTTCTTCGCTTTCGTAGGCGGAAGATGTGGGAGAACATGAAGGCGATGCTGGATAATACGACGGAGATGTCGGACTGTAAGAAGGTGATATCGGAGAGACCTCGTTGCCGCCGCTGTATGATGGCGATGTGGGCGTGAACGCTGGACTCGATGGCGAGAACTGTGGTGACGTGGGCGTGTACCGTCTAGTGACCTTTCTTGCGGCATAATTGCTGTCGTCCGGTGCTTGATCCGCGCGTCTCTTCATTCCGCCAAATGTGTCACAGCGCTTCAAGTTCTGCTCCAGAAGGGGATTCCACAGTTAGGTCGATGAGATAAGGTAGGTTGAGATGGCTTTGGCGGCGCGAGGTAAGCCGCCAGCGCATGTGAGGCTGTAACTCGCCTAAAATAGCGCCCTTGCTGTGTGACACGATACCGGTCAACAAGAAAGCAGAGAGGAAGTAAAGAGAGCAAGAAAAGACGAAACAGAAGAAGGAAAAGGGACCATGAATCATAGCTCATTCAGCAAATGTACAATATGCACATCGCACCCACCTCTTCCCGCCCACATCAAACCCGACTCCTCTTCCTCTCCTCCTTCTTCAACCTTCCCTTCTCCAACACCTCCACAACCTTTCCCTTCCTCCACTCACACCCCTCTGCAAATTCACAGAATCTACACTTAACCGCCTCTTCAATTTCCACACCCCTAGGCTCCCTCTCGCCTTTCCACCACTTCATAACATCCTTAACATACGGTTCGAGTGCCTTCCAATCATACTCGAAACTCCTCGTCCCAATCACCCGTCCCGTATCACTTTTTCTAAACTCCGCAGTCAAAAGATCCGAAACGTTCGAGGACGAGAGATTCACGGAAATGGTCCTCGCAAACTCCGCAATCATGTGCGCCCATAATGAAGTCAAAGTTGTATGTTGCAGGACTTCTTCCAGAGGATCCTGAGGTGGATGACTGCTCTGCGGAGTAAAGAATTCGTCGTTTGCGTCGTTGGTCTCGTCTGATCGGGCCATGGAGGAAGAAGGAGTAGAAGAGAAGTCGATACTACCCATCGAAGCGATGAAGGTATCGCTGAAAGGCGTGTTGGGATCAACATCGTAGCGCTCAAAGATAATCTCCGGATTGACAGTGTTGGCCGCAAGTTCTAGCAACAGACGACGATACATCATGAGCTGCATTTCTGTCTGCTTCATTTGTGATGCTCGAGGAAGTTGGTCGCTGCCGCGGGTCTTGATGTCTGTGAGGTAGAGCATGCGAGGTTTGCCGATAGTGGAAGTTATGCTTGCGCCTGAAGAAGGCGGTGGGAGGAAGTCCATTATGGAACGCTGGTCAGTCGGGAGAGCAGCATCCTTCTTGCCGTTGCCTTTGCCAGCTTTCGCCGCTTCGGCCTTCATTAAAATGACCTGCTCCAGGTCCTCGTCTGGACAAGTCTCGGTCAGTTCATCGATGATACCGATCATGACCTCGCCCTCCACCAGTCCCATGACCTCCAATTCCCTCGTCAGACCCGTAGCTCTCAGCGTCCGTAATCCCTGAATCACATTCCACAGCCGCAGTCCAAACTTATCCTCCTTCGTCGCGAGCGCAACAGGAACCTCAGTATGCACCTCCATCTCCTTTTGCTTGTGAATCTTTGTCCCCTGTTTCATAGCCTTGGTAGTCGGCGTCTTCCCATAATTCGTAAGATTGTACCAGAACTTGACTTCGCAGTATCCAGGCCCAACCGCGTCCGTGACGGTCATATTCTTCTTCCTCTTCGTTCTTCGGAACCTCTCAATCGGAGAACGCGTATCTGTCTTGTCCGGGAGTTTCCATGGCGAAGCTGGCGACTTCTCTGCTTCGCCTTCAATGTCCGGGCCAGGAGCTACAAATCGCTATAGTCAGCGTCAGCGGAACTCGTCAATCGTATCATCAACAGACTCACACGTGAAAGAGATTCTATTCCTCTCGTCGTACTCGACCTCCACCGAAGACAAGCGGTGCGGCCGCTGATTGGGACTCTCCAGACCATTATTCGCCTCATCGTAATCATCGCTTCGGACGCGCGCAAGACGTAGCGAATGAGTCTGCGCTTCCGGCTCGTCTGCAATCAGATCGCTCTCCAACAGGACAATGTCTGGCAGCGGCTGACATTCGCGCTGGGTCAGATGCTCGACTGTGGCAGAGTCCCAGTCGGAGCCATAGTCGCTCTCGGCGGCGGCGTGGACGTCGATCTCGGAGCCGTAGTCGTCGCTGTCGTCATGAATCATCGATTCCACAGCGAGGGTCGACGAGAAGGAGGCCATTCTGCCATGGTGCAGGCCAGAATGGATCAGGATCGAGATCAAGGAGGGTGTCTGGTGTTGTGGTCGGGTAAGCTTCAGGCAGCGGGTGTGAAAGTGGCGACGCGGTCAGATTTCGGGCGCGTACTTTGGCGTCTGTAACATTTCTCGAGGTTGTGGTAGGCAGATGTCGTTCATTTTTGAAACAACATGCCGCTGCTATGTGCTCGCCTGCTCAAACTTGTTGAAGGCATGCAGAGTGCTCCGCTGTTCTATTCTATTCATGTCTATTGAAACCTGTCCTGTCTTCCCACCAAGAGAGATCTTCCTGAGATCTCAAGACATGGCATAAGAGCGTTCTCCAATACCTCCATATGCCTTTGCCTCTATTGCTTCGCTTTGACCGCCTTCTCAATCTTCTGGACCTCCGTCTTGACCGCTCTCTCCGCCTCCTTCTCAAAGTCTCTGTCGCTCTCCATCGTCTTGAACGGCTCAACCCTAAACCCATTGACTTTCTCCCTCTCCGCAGCCTCCTCAGCAGCCCTATTCAACCAAGACAAATACGTCTGCCAAACCACTGAGAAGCACATAGCAAAAGCACTCCGACTATGCGGCCTTATGAACGTAAAAGAAAAAGCAGTAATAGCAGGCCAAACCTTCCAACTATTAACAAAGCTCCTCGGCACCGTATTGATGCATCTCTCCTTCGCCTCCCCCAGAGTCCCTCCAGCCAGCAAAGTCTGCATTCCAAAGAAATACGTGTTAAACACCGGCGTAAAAAACATCTGACTGACAAAAATCTTCACACACAAACTCTTCAAATGGCTCGCATAGTTAAAGTGCCTCCCCAACCACAGAAACCATTTATAGCTCGGGATACTGCTTATCCCTCCAATGATCATGGCTCGTACGCCGCGGATTGGTTCGTAGCGACCTTCGGTGAAGAGATTCGTTTGGACCGTTTGCGCGGACACGTCGCCGAGGAAGTAGATTACGAGCGAGGTCTCAAATTGGGTGAGGTAGGGACTGCGGGATTGCATGTTGGAGTAGGCGCGGAAGGGGATTTTGATGGGGTCTATCCAGGATGTGTATGAGCCTGTGAACGCTTCCGGACCGTTCGCTGGTTTGTTCTTTTGCGGCTTCTTCGAAGAGGTGTTGGATTCATGGTGCGCATGGCGCTTTTCGAGGTTTCGCTGGACGGTCTGGTGGAGGCGGCGTAGCGTTGACCGCCCAGCGAAGAAAGCGAATGTCATCTTCGCGGGAGGAGGAACGGCATGAGAGGAGGTCGAGGTGTAAGACGGTTGGCTGGAGTGCGTAGCATGTTTCCAATGCGTGAGAGAGATCTTGCTACGTCGGCCCGCGGCTAAGGCGCTTCATGAATATTAGTCCCAGAATTGATTAAGCACATTGATGACGGAAGCGCGGCGGAGGCGGAGGTATGCTGTCGGAGGGTTGAGGCCTTTGCACCATACTGTCACTGGTCGAAGGTGCCTTTGGCATGGTCGATGCTTCTGTCGATGGATTGTTGTTGTTGTGAGCCATGCCTGTCGATGCGTCGAGAAGGAACTTGCGGGGGAATGCAGAAAGAACGTTCCAATGCGTCTCACATTGCGCCCGGGTGGCGAGGACCCCAATTACTTGGAAGAAGGCAACGACAAGGAGAGATGACACAGTTTATGAACATTGATCAAAGGACTTCTCCTTGGTGCATGTTGTCATTGTCATTATGATACATTGCATGCCGCTGCTGTGCTTCCCACCGTGCACTGTGATATCTCAAACCAAAAAAACACCCCATATCCATCACTTGGATAGCCCTCTGAACGCCGTAAGAAATGTGCCGCAGCCCCAAGCCGCCATCGCCCATCAACCCAGCATTCTGTGCTGGGAGAGGTCGAGATGGTCACTC
>MWSQ01005281.1:0-23628 GCA_002116395.1 Ramularia endophylla | reverse complement strand
ACAGCAAGACCACTGGCCGTCGGGGCAGGACCGTCGGTGTCAGCAAGAAGAAGGGTTGATTGTGTGTTGTGTTGCGAAGCAGGATTTCTACGGTGCTACGATGGTGGGAAAGGACGGCGTCTACATCCGGCAGACTTTTTACTGTCATGCATTGGTGGTGCTACAGCGCTCCGCGTAAAATTGCGGCGTCGCAGAGATAGCTCAGTCAGAATCCAATCATCAAAGTTCAGCGTTGAGCATTGTGTGTTCGGACTGTGAGATATGATGGTTTGGCAATTAGAGGACCTGGACAGAATATGCGCTGATTCGACACATCTTGCGGCATCACAGCGACAGGTTTTCGCTAGAACCTCCGCAACTGTCTTGCCTGCTAACTCTATACAAACAACCCAGGAGCTACGCCTATGGCCATAACACTCTACGCCTTGCGCTTGATAGCACTCGCCTTCTCCTTCGCACTGCTCACAGCTCCCTCGGCTTTGCTGTCAAGATCTGCCTTTAGCTTACCATCACTGTCCGTCACCTTACCATCAGCAGGTGCGGCGAGTGGCTTCGCAGCCTGTTTGCTTTCGACCTCTTCATCATCACCACCCTGGCCGAATTCATTGACCTAGACACAGACGAGTCAGCAATTTCGAAAGGATCACCTTCGCAATAGATGTCAGTGCTCACCCGAGTGTGGTCAACCTTGTATGCCCAGGCCTGGTACAGGTAGAAGAAGAAGATGACATCGTCACGGAGTGTCGCGAGACGATGTAGGAGTGGCATCTTGATTGTAAAGGCGAAGAGATCGTCGATGAAAGTGTTGAGGAACCTGGATTCATGTCAGCACAGTTTGGCAGGTAAAATGCTGGACTGATACTCACTTGTACATCATTGCCCGAGCAGGCATATGAGCGACAGACTTTAGACGGTAGTTGATGTACAGACTCGGCACCATCATCAGGAAACCATAAGCGTACACACTTCCAACCAGAGTCGCAATGATGAAGCTGTACCAGCTCTTGTGAGTGTCGTAGACCAGAGAGTAGGCGGCATAGGCGAGCAGCAGTGGTACAGCGATGATGCCCATGTACTTGAAGGCAATCTTATCGTACTCTTCGGTCTTCTCTTCAGTCTCGCTGAGCTTGTGCTTGTCCTCGAATACCACACTGTATGGAAGACCAAGCTTGTGAGCATAGCTTCCAGGTACTGGCTCGCGCACACGAACATCGACCGTCTTGGTGATCTTCCAGGCTTCAATAGCAATTCCCATAGCTTGGCCAAATAGAATCATCCAACTTGTGGATTCATTATTATCCATAAGATACAAGAAGATGATGAGTTGCATGACGACATTCGAAATGATGGTCCGCACAGAAACACCGACATTGTCCTTCTTTTTACGGAAATGGGAAACATCAGACTTGAAAGCGAGCAGCTCGAAGATCATGTGAAGGACGCTAGCGATCACAGTTGTGCCCAGCAGCCAGGGGTTCGTGTCGAGCAGAGTCTCCTTGATCATCTCCATCTCAGACCCATCGCCGCCTCCTGGGGTAGTCTCGCCACGGGCAGCTTTGCGCGCAGTCTCTTTCATGCCCTCATCCATGCTTGACATGATGCTAAATTGCCAATTCGCAAGCGTAGCAATATTGACGTTGATTGGCAAGCGTTCCACAGGATGAGTCGCGTTCAGCTCAGTCATTTGAGACTTCAACTGCCAGAAAGTGTTCAGATATAATACAGGATAGTACCATGCATTCTTGCCAGTCGCGTCGCGTCGGTCCGTCGATTCCAGAGTGTAGAACTGCCTCGTGGCCGGGTGAAGAGATGGCCACTGAGCATTGCCGGTGTCCGGGATGAACGATAAGGTGAAATTCGGGTGGTAATAAGACGCAATGGTGGCCTCCTCGACTTCAGGCTCTTCAGGCTCTTCGGTCTCGTCTTGTGCTCCCAAAAGGCTTCTCGTCTTGCGGACCTTCTTCTTTCCCAGATACTGGGTCAAGGGTCTCAACATGCGGTATGCTTTGGAGGAATCATACGAAGGCGCTGCAGGATCAAGTTCCGCGCCACTCATTCCAACAAAGATGTGTGCCCATAATGTCCCGTTCCTCTGCACGCTTCGCGGAACCTGAAAGCTCTTCTGCACCTCGCGATAGTCTTTCTTCGCTCTATCCAAAGAGAAGTTCGTCTCTCGTACGATCAAGTTCTCAGCCGGCATAGCGCTGAACCCCGGTATCACAACGCTGGGCGAAATGTACATGCTAATGTCGACGGCCGTATCACTTCCCCAGAGCGGCATGATGCCTTGAGGAATCGCGGAATATGCTCCTACTACATTCTGTTCTGCTCCTGGAGTGGCCATATCTGCCGTAGGTGCCGGTGTCTTTGCGCCGCCCATAAATTGACGAATTGCGAACTGGATTGCAACGAACATGGCGATGTTCTTGCCAACAGACCACAGTTTCGCCGTCCAGTCTTCCTGTGGCTGCGCGGCCACGGCATTGCCGGCGGGATGTGCCTGTTCAGGCATTTTGATCGGTAGGGCGGATTGTTCAAGCGATTCTCATGGCGTTGATGAGGAGGTTCGATTTCATGTTTCAAAGATCGAGGAAGCTCGCTAGCCACGTGGGAAACGGTGATCGGAGATTGGAGATTGACTTCACTTCATCGGCCAAGGATACATCCATCACCATATCTCCTTCACATGATCGAGTCTTGCTGGGAACACTATTAGGTAGGAATGTTATAGTCAAATATGTTATATGCAACGCTGTCGTTCTTTTCCAACCCAATAGTAGGTGATATGTTACCGCCAAGCGCTATGCAAATACTTCAATGCCAATGTTCATATTTCGTCGACCTCCTCCTCAGCAGCCTTGGCTTTAGTCGTACCATTACTGCGCAGATTGTCCATAGGGATGCCTGCCCTCTCGCTCATTCCAATAGCCTGGCGTCCAGTCTCGCTGGATTCCAAGAAGTCTCGGAGCTTTTCTCGGAAAATCTCCACGCCCTGCTGGCTTGCGGCCGTGGACATGCGTATCATGGGTCCCCAAAGATTTAGTGTATATGTGACGTAGGCGCCGGCGCCGAGTATGATCAGGAATACGAAGTATAAAGGGTTGCGTAGTACTATTCCAATGTTAGCATGGGTATGTAAATTGCCGGGAGAGATTGGGAGGCATACCAGCAACGATCTCGTTCCAACCCAAAGCCAGGAGGAGTCCATAGAAATAGAGTGGGACTTGCGTCATGCCACCAATGGCACTACGTTTAGCTTCGACATAGACGCCGTCGGCAGTCTTCTTAAATCTGGTCGTTAAATCTTGCTGTTTTGCATCGCTGAGGACTGCCATCTCCTCATCCAGTGTTTTGCCTTCTTCCTCATCAATGCCACCGATGGGTTGCAGGTCTTCTTCATCCGCACCAGTCACTGTGCTCGGAGGTTCGCCGACCCAGGCATCCAAAGGTGGAGACGAAGAGGTTCGGGAGAGGCGGAATTTGGCAAGCAACGGGATAAGGGTAAGAGTGCTTTCACGTGCACGCGTGTACATCCCCTCGATATCATCCGTGGGCCGCCAGATGCGGGGAACACCGTCTTGATCATATCGGAATTTGTCCTCGAAGTTTTCGCGGAGCTTCAAGAGGAGGTTACCTTCCATAAGCTCCTCTTCAATCTTGTCACGCAGTGCTCCCCATGACTTTCGACGAAGGCGCCAAAGGCCGACCTCGACCTCATCAGGACTAGCGTCAAAGCTGCGGGCGCGTTCTGTGAAACGTGTCTCTGCGTGGGAGACTGTGTCTGTGAACACATTCCATATACGATCCCACAGATCTTGCTCGGCTGGCTTTTGGCCTTCAGCAGGCGCACCAGATCCGTGGCGTCCAGATCCGAGCGTGTTGAATTCCACACCCACGCTTTCGCTGAGCTTGCTTCGCACCCATCTTTCGCTTCTTGTAGCCAAACGCCTCATCTCATCATGTCTCAGACGAGCACTGACATCGTCCAACTCCTTGCGGTACAGATTAAGTTGCTGCTTGTAATCGCTCCACGACGTGCCTTCAATGAGGGATGCCTTCGCCTCCGCCTCGTATTTTTGGAGTGCATTCTGCTTTTCAGATTGGACAATCTGATGGAAGTCGTAGTTTGCTCCCTTCTTTTGTCCTGCTTTCACAGCAGTCGTAACTGCTTCGGAGAAGTCGTGCACGCCGCTCTTGTGCACAGCATTTAGTTGATTCTGGAACAACGTCTTGAGTCTGCCATCAACTTTTTCTTCCAACTCCGCCTGCTTCCTCTTGTAGACACCCTTGTGATATCTGCTGGCCTCGACCTCGAAGCCACTAAGTACGGTCTTTCTCGAAGCAATCATCTTCTGGCCCAATCCAGAGAGGATAGCTGGCTTGCCAGCTGAGATAGCACTGGCTTGTAGTTCTTCCAAAGGTGTGATGACTTGATCAAAGATAACAAGAACCTCCTTGGAGATCTCGTCGCATCGGAACTGCGCAAGGAGCTCCTGCTGGGTTGGCAAGTCGAGATCCTTGTTGCTGTCGATCTGCTCCCACACACCCTGCGCATACATTGGGAATCCATCTGCAGGAATGCGGCGGTGGTATTCGGGGAGCAAGATAGGCTCAGCTGACTCGTCGACCAAGCCAGCTCTCTTTGGATCCTTGAACCCTTCCCGGAAACGACTGCCCAAGCGATGAACTTCTGTCTCGAACTGCTGTGGCTGGAGGATCTTGTGTGGCAGCGCGACAAAGGCAAAGTCGAAGTAGTCATCAATCGAGCTCTTCTCCAGTCCAGGTGGCTTTGATAACGAAGACCATATCCTCGACAAGTCCTGGATTAAAGTCTGCTTCAGGTTGACTAGTGGTGTGTTCCCGATGTGGTCTCGAATGACGAAGAACAGTAGACTTCGAGGCACGCTCTTCGAGTCCTTCAAAAAGAGCTGGAGATTGACCTCGAAGACTGTCTTCAACAATCCCATATTCGCACCTTGGTACAGACCAACCTGATGCTCCCAAATGTTGACAATCAGAACCTCACTGGTTGCCAGCGCAAAAAGCGCACTTTTGCGCTCGAAATCCTGATCTTCTCCTCGCTCGCGACCATCCGTGCCCTCGACGTCCATGACCAGGATGTTATCCGCCATGGCTACACCTTCGCCATTCGAGTGCTCCCTCTTGTTCTTGGACATCCATATTCCTTTTGTAGTCTGCCTCCGTTCCTGCTCGCTCATGACCCCAAATTGCGTGCCGAAAAGATAGTTCAGCAGCGTGCTCTTTCCCGTGCTCTGGCTGCCAAACACGGAGATGATGTGGTAGTTGAAGCCTGAGCGGATAATGTTCTCCAACTGCAGGTACTGCGGCAGGTGCGGGTTGAAGTTCTTGTCCTCGTCGATGACTTGGACGCCATGCTCGAAGTCCTGTGGGGACGGATTGTCCCCAATTGCTGCAAAATGGCCGTTCATGAGTGCTGGTGCCGTGGGGTGTCGGTTGCCAGGACCAGGGCGGGATGTTGCGGAGGGTGCGGAAGAGGGAGTGGCCATCTTCCAATTCCTGTGTTACGCCGCGACTTGCGACTTGCGATGCCCAGTTTCCAGTTCGGTTAGGACTATCACGTGGGCTGATGTACCTTATGCTCTGCGACTTTCCGTCATCGTCTCTGGCGGTGCTTAGGTGTTCAGGAGTGACGATGCACGAATTGGTGGTCTGTGCAGAGAACACAACAAGTGTGAAGCAACCTTTTCGGCGACTTCATTTCATTCACTACAGCAAGAACGTCTTTACATCAACATCATCATGCGCGACTTCCTCATAATCGATCCTTCCTCATGATCGATCCGAGACCGGTCTTTAGTCCAGAGCGTCTTATCTGGGTAGAAGAAGACTGTCAATTGTCTTAAATCCTGTCTTCAGGACACATTTATGGATGACAGCTGTCACATCTGCAAGATCTCATTTGCAAGACAGCCGCAAGCAATGTCTTGAGGGGCGTAATGAAACCGGCATATTCGATCAGATGCTGTTTGCAGAAAGAAATGGCTATCTCACCCATGACTTCTCTGCTTTCAAATTCTCACTTTCTGCGCAGACGAGTTCGTGAGTTGCGGTGGGACGTCACGAGCCTTTGAAATTTCACTCGGGTCGTCAGAAGTACAGACATACAGCATCTCGACGCATCGGAGGAGCATGCGACGTCCAAAGGCCCGCAGCCTGGCAGGGTATGCAAACAAACCAGTAGAGAGGGACTGGCGAAGGCTACGGCTACGGCTACGGTTTCGTTTTTAAGAGGATCCTCTTCCGATGCATTCAATGCTGTATTGCAACTACTTTTGACTCGCCCTTTTGCCCATTCCATCCATATTTTGCCACTCAAGTTCGCTCTCTCGGCGAACGACAATTTCGAAACTGATCGACCACCCCAGCGGCTCATCGTCTGGGGGAGAGACACACACACTTCAAAGCTCAGCGCCGACTCCCGTGGCCATTCCTGCTCTGGTTGACCTTCCGCCCTGGCTCTCGCACTGGATCCCACTGATCCGGGTGGATTCGCGAACAGCTTAGATCAATACACGTGAGGCCGTCCCAGCACTCTCGATACTCGCACCCATAGTTGCGAGCGTGGCACACATCACATTCCACCTTCCCATCACAGAGACCGTTGACTTGGAAACAACCAGTGCACACTGGTCGCCGCTTCGAGAGTACGGACTCTGTCCGCTGTCTCTTAGCAGAGGGCATGGAAGGGGCCAAAGACAGGTCTCGCGTGTGCGCCGGAGGGGTGAGTCTAGGGTTGCGGGCCATGGTGGCGGAACCAGATGAGCTGACGGAAAGGCGTCCTTCATGCTTGACCTTGGGGTGTTCATGGCCGTATCTGCTGCTCGGTGTGAGGACGTCCCTGGTGGACAGACGGTGTTTGAGCGCCGCGTTCTCGCGACGAAGGCGCGCAATCTGCTTCAGATTAGCAGGGTGCCCGTCACTCTCGGCGCATACGGTGAGTTGTGTGATAAAACCATGGTTATTGAAAGCGCAGACTTACTTCTTCCTCAGCAGCGGTCCGCTCGTTATATGCTGCAACAGGCAATTGCGCGAGAAGCGCTTGTATCTCTTCTTTCTTGCTTCCTTCGCAATAACGAGCCAGTCCCAGCAGCTTCATGGTCAGGCCATTGGTCTCGAACTCTGATTCGAGCATGGCTACAATGGAAGTTGATGTTTTCAAGGGGAGGCAAAGGCGAAGCTGGTGAAGTTTTAATGCAAGCAGGCAAGCAACCCGACAGCTTGGAAGATTTCTGAAGCAACTACCCGCCCCACGCAACGCAATCTTAGTTGACGGCAAGGCTGTCAAGACGATGGTCATTCAACCGGACAACTTGTGATTAAACTTGTGTCAATCATCTGAACAGTGCTCTCGAGATGATTGTCGCTTTTGGAACCATCGAGAGCCTTTGCATTAGCAAAGTAGCTCGCTACATGACAGAGAGACCACATCCGTATGAGCAACCTCCGCGAATAATTCTCATCTTGACAGCTCTGTCCACGAGAAGACTTCATCGATTGCTCAACTTCTGTTTGTCGACTTTCATGAAACAATGTGGAAAGGTACCTTAAAATGGCTTCCGAGAAGTAGGTATCGTCACATCACAGATTCGGTTCGCTCTTCCTCTAGCACACAAGCCACTGTATTCTGTGGGAGGCTATCAACAATCGCTCTCATCAAAATCAACTCGTTCGGTGAGAATGTAGGCCGTGATATTGACACGGTACTACTATCAAGACATTCACCCTTCCTTCATTCAAGCTTGCATCCTGTGTCCTGTTTCCTGTCCCACGTCTCCCTCACCTCATCTGAGTAGTCCCACCTGCTCTGGATGTAGCCGTACACACTCGCGGTCAAGGCACATCTCCCCCGAAAGACACGACTCGTAGTTGCATTCGGCGCCCTTGCGCCAGCAATGCTGGCACCTTCGCTTGCTGTCGCAGCGGTCCTTGGAGACGAAGCAGAGACGACATACTGGTGAAGGCCGCTGAAAGCCTTTGGGTTGGATATCCATAGAGTCAGCGCGAGGGATGTGAGCATCACTCTTGGCTGTAAAGCGGAACTTTGTCAACACATGTCTTGATACAGGGGCGGTGATGTTTTACCATTCGAGCTGCTTTCTTTCTCGATCACCAGGTCAATCAACCTCTGCATGAGCTGTTCATTGGTCCTCCGTAGAGCCGCGTTCTCCTCAACAAGACGCTCATTGATGCGAAATATCTCCTCCATCTTCGTGTGGCTGTGTCAGTGGTTGTAGTGGCTGATGAAGAGTGTGATTGCGATTGCGTAGAGGATGAAGGTTTGGAGCTTTAAGGGCGGAAGAGACGGTCGAAAAACCATTGATTGATTGTTGTTGTTGTGATGTATTTGCCCGCACTCCGCGTGCTAGAAGCTTCCACCTTCTAACACCAACAGATACAAGACACCGTCCCTAGCAGATGTAGGAAGTTTCTTTTGCCGCCAAGTACATGTCAAATGATCGATTCACGTACGTCTCCAGGAGATTGCTCTCATTCTGGAATTCAAGTTTGATATGGCTGCCGTGGAATCCAGCTGCAGAGCGTCCGATGTTCCCGACGGAGAGCTCTTCCCCCTTGATGGGTCGACTTCGCGAGAAGGTACGCCAACAAGCGTATGTTAGACCTCAACGAGCGGATGGGGTTTTCGCACCGCGTAAGCTGTTGATCATCTAGCCAATCTCGACCTCGGTCTACATCAACAATTGGAGCAATCGACGTAGTCCTTCGTAGTGGGTAGTGTGTTGTCGCGCGGGAGATCACACCAGGCGTCCTGGGATCAAAGTGAACGTTTGCTGCACTTGCCAGCCCTCAGCGTCCGTCTCCCATGTGAGCAGTCCAGGCACCTCCCAACAATTTCTTTCGATCACAAGAGCGGACCGAGAACCGCATTCTGGCTAAGCATAAGACCGATGATTTGATCATTTACAAAGTTTGCTGATGAAGACACATCATCCACTTTCCGTCCTCCCACCGCCACACGCTAGAGCATATTGCATCAAAGACCGCGTCCTCGTCTTCTTTCTCCGTGGGCACTCTAGTGGCAACAGCTCGGTAGGTGATAACAGCTCCTTCTGATCCGATGGGAGTAACGTCCACCTTTGATAAGTCAAACTTTTTCCACGGAACAAATGCCGTCGAGTGTAGAATGTCTTCTACAGACGGCTCGGTATCTGCCGTTACTTTCATGCCCGTGGGGAACATGAAGATGGCATCTTTAGTCAAGAATGGGAGTAAATCGGTTCCCTGACGTTGGAGAGCCCGCCATGTTCGTTCTTCCAGATCGAGTATTTCTTCGTGTAGTGATGGGTGTGCCATTTTTGCGAAATCGAATGGTTCAACTTACGAGATGAAGGGAAGAGCTGGCTACATATAATGATGAGAGGGGATGAAGTTGAAGACAAGCAAGATTCTTGGTTTTTGTGGGGCGGTCGTGCGAGCCCGAAAAACGTAATGTGGCTGACGCGAGAGTTCGAACGTGGGAAGCGGTGAATATGCTAGATTCCTCCCTCCATCTCAGCTGGACAAGCAACGTACAACGCTGCAGCGTAATATTCATGCCAGCGAATTGTCGCGTGCATAAACAGGGTCGCGTCGGATGCGCAGTGGATTGATCGGGAGAGGCCGGCCTTCTTTCGCTCGCAACAGTTGCCAGGCTTGGAGGCGTCTCACCGGTGTCGTCCACTGCCTGAATAAAATATCACCGATGTACAACGGAGTATCCATGCATGAGGGTGAAGCTTGGTCTGGCGTGCAGCTCGATACCTTGTACGGAGTATTTTACGCGCCACAGACACACGATCATGCGGCTGCTACCTTGTCCTTGTCCGTGTCCGCGGTAAAGGTTGTTCCGCTTGTCGGCATACTTGCACTTAGGGTTAGGATTGGGGTTGGGTTAGCAAATACTGTCCTAGCATGCACTAAGGCATGAGCATACAGCCGGATGCAGGTCGCACGATGGAGCAAGAGCTGTTAATTTCCCTTGTAGCAGGTCGTGTTGATTGAAGGCGACCGTGTGCACATTGATGCTGGCGCCAAGTCTTCCCCTGTTGAACCGACATCCTGAAGAAGCTGCAGAGATCGTAGACGGCAACCATATCCAATGGATCGAAGGAGCGATTGATCAGGATACCGGCATAGTAGAAGGTGACGAAGAGACATACCACAGCGCCCGCGAAGATTGCTATGGTAGGCATTTCGCCACCACCGAGAAAAGCAGGCTTTGCTGGGTGCCACCATTTGCCGAGATCAGCGATCTTGTCCACGTTCCTTTTGGTGACCATATACCCTTCTTGGTGCGAGCCAGGGACTATCCGATTAACGAGCATGTGTTCAAGCTCGTAGAAAAAGCATATGCCCAGGGAGTGATGTGGGGAGAGCTCCTGGAAGGCGAGGATCAAAACTTGATCATCACAATAGTATGCGAGCTTTGAACTCTGAGGATTCGTAAACGTGCAAGAGAAAGAATCATCCGTGAAGCAAAGAGTCCGTTTCCACTGGTGGCTCGCCATTGTGGTCTGCATCTTTTGCGTGGCGGTAAAGTACAAAGTGCTGCACCATGAATGTGAGATCTGCTAGCAAGCTCACATTGGCTAGTCCAAGCTTGACCGGATTTCCGAAAAGTCCTGTCCAATCTGCTTGCAAAGAGCAGTCTATATTAAGCTAGAGCAAGCTGAAGACGCTGCCGCCGAGGTCCAAGAGTACTTGAGTTATCGACCATCCATCGGTAGATCTACGTTGGTGATTCGAGATGATCTGAGGGATGTACTTGAACACAGTGACTGCTAGCTTCACGTATGTTAAGCTGTATATCTGTGGGTTCATCAGACAAGCACAGCTCGTGATCACATCTGAAAGTCCGTACCACATCGATCCACTCCCATCCGTGTCCAGTAGTGTTTACGCGCTTAGTACTGGCAAGAACAATGATAGCACATGTTGCAATTCCCAGTGTGCTTGCCCAGATGATGCTCCAGGTGACTTTATTTGCACGGCGTATTGCATGCTGTTTGAATCCCCACAGTTGAGGCCAGAATTGAGAGACTGTAATTGTACAGAAAACGACAGCGTTGATCCCGAAACAGAGATCATTGAATCGAACTGTTGGCTCTGGACTAGCGGGATGCCGTGCGGCGTATTGTTCTCTGATGACAGGCGAGTACAAGAATACAGCAGTTCCGATAGTCTACATCTTGTCAGCCGATTTTCAGAGAGGTATATGTCTTCCATACATAGCAAATGAAGCCTGAAATGTTCAGCAGAGGATAGTCGAAAGCGAGACCTGCTGTCGATCGATTTCTGATATTGAGGATGGGTTGTGGATAAAACGAGAAAGACCATAAGAGGAAGTAGACCCAGCCGCAAAACTGGGAGAACGCAGGCAGAAGAGCTGCCATTTAGTTTGGAGAGGAGGAGGTCCCCGAGTAAACGAAGGTAAAGTTGATGTATTTGGAGGAAAGGAACAGGCCGGAGTTCAGGTGAATGATTTCCCTCCCGGCGCCAAGTCGAGGCACAGACTTCGTTAGAAAGGTCTGAACTTCACCTTTTCTCGTCAGCGCACTCGCCGCAAGCTGACTTTCATCCATCGCCTATTCGTTCCGCGGATTTCACAGACTATCCGATGAGGGTACATCTGCTTCGTCTCCACGCCAGTCAGTATCAGCGTCCGAGTCGCTTGCTGAGAAGAGGCTCCCTTGGGACACCTCGGGAGGAGACACTGGTGTCGGGGTCGATAAACAGCGAGGAGCATTAGAGGCACAGGATTGGACATACCAGACACAAGCGGTGAAGCGATAGAGGCAAAAGTCTTGCAGGTTGCATTCTATCGGCAAGCTTCATCTGTTCTATGAGGAACTCATCTTTGCTAGGTAGGCTGAGACTACCATCACTGCTTTGATTCTCAAGCGCTCGTGAACGGTCCCTCCAAGGATGAGAGCCATACCCCTGAAATGTTTCTTGCGGCCGCCGCCGACTGATGGTCACGAGCAGCTTATGGTACAGCGCCTCGACCCATCTAAGCGGAATGCGTTGTTCAAAGACCCACAGCCTAGCCAGGTAGGCAGCCAATCCTGAGGGAAGAGACAGGCGAAGGCCACAGGTTGATGCGAGGCACATCCACAACATATCCAAAATCTCAATACGCGTCAGGGAGATCTCATCCATCATATCAAGTGCCCGGTCTATGCGATTGAGATTGAGCGGTCATTGACACAGACATCGGTGACGGTCCGTACGAGTTGGAATGAGATGAGATACCGTGAGCCAATGTTGAACTTGGGACTGTGAAGTGTGTACGGCGATTCCGGTTCTGAGCATGTCTTCTGGAGGTATTGGTCAGTTCGACGCTCTTCAATGACGGGACACGCCTTCTCGACAGTCCGAGGGTCGCGGCAACAATACAGCTCAGTCTTTATTGTAAGCTCTCGCTGTGAGATGATCTTTTGCAAGATTAGTGCAAGCAAAGATCAAAGTGGTCAAAATGAGAATTGACCAGTGACCCATGCATTCGTGTATGGCCTCTCTGCGTCTTGACGACGGGCTCCGCTCAAGTGGAGGAGGAATCTCATAATCTCTCGAGAGAACGATGGAGAAGGCATCTGAGAGCCACATGTGCTTGAGTTCCAGTACGAATAATTCTCATATTGACCGCGGTGGCAAAGATTCGCTCAAAACACGCCTTATACAGGCGGCGCAGCTAAATGAGTCTCTTCCTCCCACCAACTCCTGAATTCTTTTAACCTCTTCGTCCTCTCCCTCGCGAGCTGTCTCCCAGTCTCAGTCTTCATCATTCCCTCAATCTTCTCCAACTTGTCAGTAAAATGCTCGATACACCCTTGCAAACCTCTGCCTTTGTCCTTCACAGCACCAAACGCAAAGACCCTCCCAATTCCCACGGCTCCAATGGCATCCAGTCGATCAGCATCCTGTACAACAGCCAACTCAGGATGTGCGCCGATGATGGCTTTCACAAGCTGCGGTCGCTTCGTTTCATTCGTGTAAGAAACATTCTCGACGATTAACGCAACTTTCGCTACAAACCGCGGTGGACATCCATTCTTCGACAACAAGTCTGACACCATTTGCTCAGCATTTTCGCCCTCAATCACGTACTTCTTGTCCCCGACGTCATGGAGAAGTGCTGCGAGGATGATCGCCTGTTTGTGGAACTTTTTCCACGGGTTGGCTGCGAGCTCCTCCTTCAGAATATGTTTTGCGAGGCCTACAACCCGGAGAATGTGATTGAAATCATGGGAACAGTCGTAGCGAGACATGTAGTCTTTGACGAAGGCGTAGACATTTTGGTAGAGGTCTGACGTTTCGAAATCCCGCTTTGGTGTTGAACCCAGTATCTCTGTGGTTGATGAGGGTCCTTCTGGTAGGGTAATGCTCTCGACGAGGGTGGTAGATCCTTTTTCCATTCCTGTGGCTGCTGGGGTGATGGACGCGTGCTAAGGTGGCGAAGATTGATTTGTTGTGCGATTTGAACGAGCAGGAGAGCTTTGCTTTTGATCCTATACTGCTTCTTGCGTTCAATGAAGTGGTTTCTCAGGTGGATGATATCAGCATTCCAGTTGGTGGAATCAGGCTGCAAGTGGCCACGAGAATTGATCTGGTCACCGCTTCGGGACAGCTCGGACAAATTGCGGGTCAGACGCGCGCGTCCAACGTGACAAGGTCGCGTGTCGTGTACCATGAATCGTGCAAGCAGTAGAACCACCAGCAACACAGCATCGCGCAGTACTTACTCATTGGAGTGCTGAAGCTTCTGGGAGCACAGCTCGAAAGGTCGCTGAGGCGTCAAAGATGAAAGACGGGCGAATTTGCATCGCTTCATGTTTGGTTAACTTGTCGTTGTACTTGATCTGAAAAGAACTATGATCGCTGACGTAGAAGCGAGAGAAGGTGAATATATTGTCGACCCTCTTACTCTCTGGCAAAGGTTATTGACGAGGACGTCGGTGTTTCGCGGTCTGCTAGTAGGGTTGTCCTTTCGGAGAAGCTGCTGCGGAGACGGTCGAAGTCGGCCGGTCCGGACGCCTCCTTCGAGCCAATGTTGATAGCTCACGATGTAGTCGGCAAATTGAACCTCTCGACTGATCCGCATGATGAGACTGGAGATGAATGACACCCAGAATGCACATTGCTTACTTTGAAAACCGAGGGGTAGTTCCATCTTTGAAAGCCGGTCATCGACCTCTCTGCAGCTGCGCAATCATCCTGTCAATATCAAGCATCTGATTCCCGCTCGCTTTGGTCCTCAAATCCTCAAGGGTCGCACGGTCTTTAGACTTGAGAGCCTCCTCTCCCGCTTTTACTACCATACCACATTTGACCCACATCTCAATCCTCTCGGCCGGAGTTTGTGTTGTGCACTTGGGTATGAAGACGGATGCAACCTTTGGATTTCCAGCTCCAAGAATCTCGTTGAAGAAAGGCTGCTCAACATGTCAGCGATACCTATAGTGAAAGATACGACTGTTGGACTCACCTCCCAGCCGATAGGGCTCTTCCTCGTCTTTGAGATCTCCTCAAGCTCTCTCCAATCCCTTCTACTGACCAAAGATCTCAGCCGGATCCACCAATAAGTTTTATCAGTGACCTTGAACTCGCTTTGAACCTTTAATGATCGCTTGAAGTTGCCCATTTTGATCAGCTTGCTTAGTGTCTCGTTGACGGAGAGGCCTACAAAGCGATCATTGATGTCCTTTTCGAAAGCTTCTTGGAAACGGAGCAACTTTTGTGCATCTTCCATGGCGGATACTTGTAGTGCGTACTCTTTGCTATCTCTAAGCAACTTAGCAGCCATCTTCAGTTTGTCCGTCGTTGGACCAATGTCGCTGGCGGCAAGTGCTTCGGACATGAGTAGATTCGCGCCATCAAGTCGGCGGTCGTCCTGATAATAGAGATCTTTGAGCAGTTCCTGGTCTTGGTCGATGGCTGAGGATTCCACTATGGCAGTAGCCACCGGTCGGCTGTTAATTGTTCGAAAGAAGCTTGAAAGCGGTATCTTCTTTTTCAGGTTCAATAACACATAGAAGACGAGATCGGTGTCACCGCTTTCAATCGCTTTGTCCAGTGCAATGGACTCTTCGCCGACATTGAGCAGTAGGGGAACCTGTTTGCCAGCTCTTGGCTCGTGCTCCAGTAGCTCTGTGGCGAGTTCGCCTCTTCCGTCGTCGTATGCTGCTCTGGCAACCTCCTCAAAAGATATGCCTCGTTTTCCCTTCAGTTTGCGAACTATTTCCTCGCAGATGCTGTCTTGGTCCGCATTTGAGCTTCGCACCTTTTGACGTGCCCAGTGGACGTAAATTCTATCAACGGGTAGGTGAAGGTATTCCGAGATCTTGAGCGCGAGGAGGTACTCCTGGCGATTGACTAGTCGCTGTATGAGTCGCTCTGGTGTCAATCGTATATATTGCTCATACGACAAAGGCAGACCGAGCTCATAGAATCGTACGGCGTTCAATACGCGCAAAGCTTCGGTCATTTCGACGAAGTCGTCACTGTTGTAAAGATCGAGAACAGATTTACCAAAGGATGCCGCTTTCAAGAGCTGCTTTTGCCAATGTATGCTGTACTCTTGCCCTGCAGCGCGTACACAAGCATCGACAGCCTCGTCAAGGTTTGCTCGAATCATCTGGATGTTGTCGTCGGCTTTTGGCGATTTCTTCTCCAACTGATCGAGTGCATCTAGCAGTATAGCAGCTGGTGCGTCTGACCCCAATCGAAATGCCTCCTCGGTGGGGTCTGGTACTTTCTGCAAAAACTCGCATTTATCGTTGGTCAGAATACGGACACCATCGATGTCTGGTAGAAGGAATACAAAAGATTCGTAATCCTGGAATGTTTCGGCGGCGCCATTGGGTCCCAGGAGATGGATTTCGTCTTCCCATGCAAGAACAACAGCATTGTTTCCACACCACTGCAGGTCCTTCGGCGGCGTCCTGGCTTTCGACTCGTATTCGCTGAGCCTGTTTTGGAAGTCACTGCTAATTACCCAAACCTTGCCATCCTCAGTATATAGCGCGATGAACTTGCCGTTGGGCGACACACTGATGTGCTTGAACGGGCCAGCCTGGAGGCCACGGTCTTCGCACTCAACAGCATCGACCACATATACAGTCTGACCAATAGCAAGCAGCACTTCCACCGATCGCGAGGACGTGTGCTCTGGTGGGATCACTGTCCAGGACATTACATCGCCAGGAGGAGCAAATGCCAGTAGCTGCGGGCGTGGCTCGTCATAGCGGGTGACCGCAACAATGCTGTTGTTTCCAAGCAGCGCGACAAAGCCGCTGGACCAGAAGCGACATTCCTGTACACCATGCTCGTCCGCGCCATGTCCTAGAGAAAACGGTGTAAAGTCTCCCTGCAAGTCCGAGTACATGCGCACTGTGCCATCCTCCGTAACCACCAGCAGTCTCTCATCCTCTGACCATCCCACCGACTTGATCGTGCCTTTGTCCCAGGGTATTTGTTGTATCAACTTCCCGGAGAAGCTATATATGTCGATGGTCGATTTGGACGCCTGTGCACCGCGGAAGGAAGAGATTCGACTCTCGTCTCGTCGTAGAGCTGCCAATATCAGCTGAATCCATCTGACGTCTTGAGAAGTGCTTACCTACAGCACCACTGTAGGGAGCGCCGATGACGGTATAATGTTCAAGCTCGAGGTCCTCGTCAAAGACGTCAGAGTATAGCTGGATCTTGCGGTAGAAGCAGTCCCCGACGCGCACCCAGTCCGCTGTTGGTTTTGACATTCTGGTCCTCCCGTGCGCTCATCGCGCGGTATACATCTTGTCGGTATGTGTGAGAGTCAAGGAGCCGACCGAGTATCTAGATCAGTGCATGTGGTGGTGGATCGTGAAGGTCAAAGCTTGGGAGTTGGCTCGTGCTCCTCACTTTTGACCACGTTCTTTCCAAAACACCAACAGCAGCAGCAATTCCTAAGGTCTGGCGCGAATACTCATCCGACCACCAGTATCGATAAGGACGTGGCCGCCACTGTGAGAACAATGGATTCTGAGATGCAAGCCAGAGTGTCGGAACTGGGAGATCTGGACTTGGCTTTGCTCGTATCTCTGGTTGCTGAACAGCATTGTATTTTCTCCGCAGCCGTGGAGTCGATCAAGGTTCTCCAGGAAGAGCTACGGCTTTCCTGCCTAGAGACGTTTGGGATACAGCCAGCCCTGGTGGAATGCTCTCCTAAGACTACCGTGGATGAGTTCAACGAAAGCCTGCTGGTCAGCGTGGACGATCAATTCGAAGATGCAGAAGACCGTCACGATGTCCTCAATCTTCCGACTTTTGAAGTAGACTATTCGCCTTCACGAGACCAAAGCCCGGGTCGTTTTGGAAGTATCGCCAATACTCTGGACGAACGACGCATTGCAGACGTGGTTATTGCCACAGGTCTAGACCTCGTGGACGAGAGTGTACAGGTGCAAGCATTTGAATTGCTTCGCTCGCGGCGCATATTCACCCGGTCTTCAATGCATGTCGCTCCTAAGGATATGCTGTTCATTGCAATCCTTTCGAAACCAAAGGCGAAGCTTTTCCGGCATTTAAATGACACTTTCTGCATGTCACACTTTCACAACTCAGAGGATGGTCTTCCACATACTGAAGACCGGCGAGGAAAGTCTGTCATACCCAAATTCGATGCGGATGATATCAGATATCTCCAAGACCAGACCAAAAATGTTGATCTCACTGCTGAGATTGCCCAATACCTGCATAACGTTGTTTTGTTCATGCGAAACAGCCGCTATGTCAAAGGCGGTGTAACTGCAACTGCGACTCGGCAGCTCAGGAGTATGAGCTTAGCACTTGCGCCACTCCATGGACTTGACTATGTTCCTCCCTCTCTTGTGGCACTGGCAGCACGCAAAATCTACGCACATCGTCTGGTCTTGGCTACACCGCAGACAGAACGAAGTTTACTGTGGGGTAGCGATCCAGAGGCTATCAAAGAACTGCTTGAAGGCGTGACTATTGAGGATGTGATCGAGGATGTGCTTGCGAGTCTTGAGACGCCGTTGTGAATCAGGCAGCGGTCGGAGAAGATCTCACACCACTTTCTGCGTTGTTTGTTTGGCATGCCCTGCTGAGACTTGGTCTCTGAACGCTTGTCGGCTTTGCGAACGAGAAATCATCGAATTATTCGAGCTGCTGCTTTGACTGTCATACACTACTCGGGAGAATGCTCTCAACTCTTGGGGAAGTGCCAAGCTCAACTTGTTGGCTGATACTCTGCTCAACAAGCCAATTAGTCTTTTCTTTCCGTTTACTCGTTGTCGACGGATAACAACACCACTTCCTTATAAGCGTGATGTCGACAGCTCTTCTGGGGAGCCCCTCAGCAATCTTTGGCTGGCGTCATTCTTGACAGCTCAGAACTGCACCTTTCATACCTGTTGAGAGCACCGCAACATCAATAACGAGCACCGCAGCTCAAGGAGTTCTCCCTACACATCTGACGTGAGCATAGAGCTGCCTTACCTTGCTATGCATGTACTGTATTGATAATCCGGCATGAACTCCTATAGCTGCACAACGGCAGAATCGGCTGCTCTCCAACGTAGTTAGATCCAACTCCGTAGGTGGTAACGTCAACCGAGGTGTACCTATCCCAAAGAGCTCCTGCATATATTATTGTCGGAGGTGTCGGGCTTGACCATCATCATAGCACAGGATAACCTTGAAGCTCCACAGCACCTTTCAAAATCAATGCCACCTTTGCAGCGTCTCACCTCCTTCCAACAACACTTCTCTACACCCACAACCATGGCAGACTACAGCAAAGCTCCATCCTCGGTGAAGATCGACATCAAGCCATTCAAAGCTCACGTAGATGAACAAAAGCTCCAAGACTTCAAGACTCTCGTCAAGCTCTCTCCCATCGCACCAGCCAACTACGAGAACTCAGACAAGTCCGTGGACCGACGATACGGTGTCTCTCGCGACTGGATTGCAAACGCCAAAGATCAATGGCTCAACAACTTCGACTGGAGGAAGCACGAAGACCTTATCAATTCATACCCAAACTTCACCGCGGATGTCAAAGATGATGCTGGCCACGACCTGAACATTCACTTCGTTGCTCTCTTTTCTCAAAAGCCTGATGCGATCCCTCTCGCTCTATACCATGGCTGGCCAGGCTCTTTCCTGGAATTCTTGCAAATTCTCGATCTTCTGAAGAAGAAGTATTCTCCTCAGGATTTGCCTTACCATGTCATTGTGCCTAGCATTCCTGGCTATGCCTACTCTTCCGACCCACCAAAAGACTTCGATTTCAGTCTGGACAATGCCTCTGAGGCACTTAACAACCTTATGGTCGGCCTCGGATTCGGCAGTGGGTATATTGCCCAAGGTGGTGATCTTGGTTCGATGATCAGTCGGTATCAGGCCGCCAATTGTGAGGCTTGCAAGGGCATGCATCTTAATTTCTCTCCTTTGCCGAGGCCAGAGGATGCGGATCAGCTGCCGATGGAGCCGATCGAGAAAGAGTCTATTGGGAGGGGACTGTGGTTCCGTGAGGTTGGAGCTGCTTATTCGATTGAGCATGGAACGCGCACGGCTACGATTGGGCACTGTTTGAGTGCTAGCCCGATTGCTTTGCTGAGCTGGATAGGAGAGAAGTTTTTGGAGTGGACGTAAGTATTGCAAGGGCAGATTGGCGACAGCCTTGGCCGTCACCGACGTGGGGCCTTCCCCATCACATTTCCTGTACTGACCATTGCTTCAGTGACACTGATCCATCTCTTGATGAGATCCTACAGTCGATTACGCTGTACTGGATGACCGACACCTTTCCTCGTTGCATCTACCCTTACCGCGGAGTAAGTTGAACTTGCCACTTCAAGGGGCACAGATCCTGACAGACTTCAAGCTTTCCGGCGACGACGAGCGACCAAGAATAGCAAAGGTTTCTGGGGTAAGTAAGCCCTCGTCATACCTCCTTGGCCGGCTTCTGATGTTTCAACAGCGCGGTAGTAAGAGGGCCTACGTGGAGAAGCCGTCTGGCTACTCGTTCTTCCCCAAAGAACTGGTTCCGATGCCCAAAAGTTGGGTCGCAAGTAAGTCTTGCTGTCAAATTTCCCTGGAACTCGGGAGGCGACCTGCTAACAAGCTTGCCCCCTAGAAAGCTGCAATCTCGTCTCGGCTTCCATTCACACCAGTGGTGGTCACTTCGCAGTAAGTCTCTAAAGCTTTGGAGTGAAGGATTCAGAGTGCTAACACATGTGCTTAAGGCCATGGAAAAGCCCAACGAGCTCCTTGAGGATGTTGAGGAATATATCAAGAAGGCTTGGAAAGGACCAGGCGGAAAGTTGTGAGCTCGCGAGCTTGGGCGTTCGAGAGTCTGGGGGCTCTCAGCAGCTACCAAACATTTGAATGATGAGCCTAACACCCTCTGCGTGCTAAATTGAATATGCAACACCGGAAAGAGCCCGTTTCTCCTACCACCCGGACCACGTATTGCCCTTCACTCTCTCGTAGTCCAAGAGACCAGGACCACCATATATGACCTCTCGCTTCTCAACTTCAATGTCGTGCTCGACGACGTCTCTCCCCAGGTAGCCATCGGCTTCTTCGTCGCCCTTGGCGCTTTCTTCGATCCTCAAGGGTAGCTCAGGAGCCAATGTGCCTGCAGTGTAGTCCTCTAGGGTCCAATTGGCACAGGCATCGCCGCAACCTTCGATCTCACCAGACCGCTTCCACGCATGGACAAAGATTGTGCGCCTCTGCGGCTCCCATAGATCCAGCTCGTGCTGACGTCTATCGGGCGGTTTCACAACCATGACTTCGATCTCAACAATGACCTTCTTCCTTTTCGCATCAGGCCGATAGTGCTTGTGGATAAATTCCCGAGCTGCTTTACCTTGACCGAATATAACCATGCCCTGAACATGACTGTTCAGGGTGGACGATGCAACCAAGCAAGGCTTCTTGCTTCTGAGATCGATGTGGATATGGTGTCCTGGAAGTAGAGCTGGCGTCATTCGTTTTAGAACGTCTTCTGGAGACCCCTGGACAGACGTTAACATCTCTTGTGCCGTATTGTGTTGCTTGATACTCGTCATCATCGTACCTTTCCAATCAGGTTCGCGAGTGATCCCGGAAGCATGAGGCTATCGTGCACGAAGGTGGGCGTGAACTTGCAGAGGTCGTACCTACCGCCTTCGTTGAGCTTGGGTTCTTTGATACGGTTCAGAAGGGCTCTGCTATAAGCAAAGGTGACCAATCCCTTGGAGAGTTGAGGCATTGGTACTTGAGGATGCGTAGGTTGCATCTCGGAAAGTTTCTGGTCGGCTGGGTCGGTGTTGACCGGTGTCATCTCGCTGGCGACGTGCGAGCTCATGCCTTGCCTGGAATCGGAGGCATTGTCATGTCCGTACCGAGTGATGGAATCGACATCATCCATGTTGATGGCAAGAGGTTTTTGAATTGGCCCTTCGTCGAACCACTTTCTCGAACTTGAGTGTGTTCAAGTAAGGTAGGACGTCAGTGCATGTGCACTTGTACATGAACTTGTGATTGAAGCCGCTCCGGAAGCAGAAGATCGTGCCAATCTGATGTTGTAAGTGCTAGATGTTCTTCGGGGAAAGAAAAGAAAAGGTTTGGGTTCAGTGGTAAGAAGATGATGTGCTTGTGATTGAGTAACCCCATAAGAGGAGCCATCACACGAGGCTGAGGGAAAGAATGGTTCTTTCCCTCAGCCTCGCGTGAGTGAAGCCTCGGATGATAGCATGATACAGTACCTAAGTTAAAAACGAAAAGAATAGAAAGCCAAGGTGTCACAAATGAAATTACCTTCGATTCTTTGTGAAGCGGAATTTCCTTGTGTTAAGCGCAGTTCATATCTGAGGAGCAATCTAAGGAGGAGACACCAAGGAGGAAGCTCCTATATACGAACTTGTGAGGCAGCATGCCGGATGCTATATACCATCATATCCATACTTGCCTTGTCTTTCAGTCAAATGCGAATGAATCCTCCCGTACTTGCGCCACTAGATGATGCCTTCGGATGATGGTGCCACACATAATCACCCGCAGATTGATGAGGCGGAGACTCCCCTGTTCACAGCATATCGCTCCTGAATTGGGACTGTCCTATCCACAGCAAAATGGCAAGGCGAGATGCAAGCGCTTCAAAAGAGTCCACGATAGAAAAGTGTGCCATTGATGTGCATGCCAGCAAGGTCGCGTCGGGCAATCGCAGCTGTCAGAAGCAGCCAGGTGGCATGAGAAGGGACATCACGGCGTATTTACAATTCCACGTGAAGGCGATGAGTTGGTGAATCCAAGCCCCAGGCAGCCGCGTCCAGCGCGTCCACCGCATTCGACGTGATTCTTTTTGTGGCGTGTGCTGATTCAGATGCCTCATAAAAAGTGAATGTCTTGCACGATCAACCAATCGTCATATCATTTAGAGTTTAAAGCTCCGTCGCCGACACCGAGCTGCACCTACCTCTCATCAACCACTTCCACCAGTGCACCTTTCAACATCAACCTTCATCATCACGACCACTTGCCTTCATCAGCGATACCTTTTCAGACCACCGCTAATAGTATCGTCCACACCACAGACGCGGCACGCACACAAATTATCGCCGCCGCCCGCCAGCTGTTGTCCTCCAGCAAAGACAAACACTATCACCAACAACGACAAGATGTCTGCCGAGCCAGACCACGCGGCGTCAAAGCCCAAGGCCAAGCTCAACGATCCCAGCGGCGCTGAGAAGCGCGACGAGAATGATGTCGCCACTGCCATTCTCAAGAAGAAGAAGAAGCCAAACAGCTTGATTGTCACTGACGCCACCACCGATGACAACTCCATCCTCGCACTCAGCAACAATACCATGGAGACACTTCAGCTGTTCCGTGGTGATACCGTCCTCGTCAAGGGCAAGAAGAGAAAGGACACCGTGCTGATCGTGCTCGCCGATGACGACCTCGATGATGGCAGCGTCCGCATGAACCGCGTTGTTCGTCACAATCTCCGCGTCAAGCTCGGCGATGTGGTCACTGTCAACCCTTGCCCCGACATCAAGTACGCCAAGCGTATTGCGGTGCTACCCATGGCCGACACCATCGAGGGTCTCACCGGCTCGCTGTTTGACGTTTTCCTCGCTCCATACTTCCGCGAAGCCTACCGCCCACTGCGACAAGGCGATCTCTTCACATGCCGCGCCGCAATGAGGACGGTTGAGTTCAAGGTTGTGGAGGTCGACGCTCCCGAGTACGGCATCGTTGCCCAGGATACCGTCATCCACTGCGAAGGCGAGCCAATCCAGCGCGAGGACGAGGAGGGCAACCTCAATGAGGTCGGATACGACGACATTGGTGGCTGCCGCAAGCAGATGGCACAGGTGCGAGAACTCGTTGAGCTGCCGCTGAGACATCCTCAGCTCTTCAAGTCTATTGGTATCAAGCCGCCGCGTGGAATTCTCATGTACGGCCCACCCGGTACCGGAAAGACTCTAATGGCGCGTGCTGTCGCCAACGAGACTGGTGCTTTCTTCTTCCTTATCAACGGACCCGAAATCATGTCGAAGATGGCGGGTGAGTCCGAGAGCAACTTGAGGAAAG
>MWSQ01005278.1:0-15640 GCA_002116395.1 Ramularia endophylla | reverse complement strand
TATAGTATAAGTAAGGAAAGACCTATTCATTTAGTGTTGTTAATGCTATTTCAAGACTAGCGTGGATTTTACTGTTTAGTGACACCCCCTGTGTATTAAGGCAGTAAACATATTCTCAAACGATGCTCGAAGCTCGGGCGCCCCACTGACGGGACGAACGGCCCTCGGACGCTACGGAGACCAGCTACCTTACTCTACAGAGAAGAAAATACCTTTACTACACTCCAGCTTCCTATCTCGACCAGCAATGCCAGCACTCGGCTCGCTTATCGGCAAGGGTATGCAATGGTGATACCTCAAGTTTGACTAGTGCAGTGAAAACTCAGACATCAAGTGATAAAGAAAGCTCTTCCATATCGAAAATTATCTGCATGACCCCATCTTCATCAATTGCGTGCAATCCAAGACTCATCTCGAATGCTGACCCCATACGCCGGCAGACCCAATGTTCCAGATTCATCATCCTCAATTCGTAACCACATTGCAAGAGAGTGCAAAAGTCAAAGTAAATACAAAAACCGAAAACCAAAAGTCGAGTATGTATCGGTCCATCCAAGTCACGCCCGCTGCGATCTTCTCTGATGGATGAACACTGCAGGTCCCTCCTCTTCCTCGATCCGCCCAACGAGCCCACAAATATAAACAAATGAAAATAGAATTCAAAAGAATCGAACAGGTGCTCGGTGGCTGGCGCCTGTAAGGATATACCAAGCGGCACTGCAGCATGTAAGAGAAGTGAAGATGCAAGTTGCGTTGCTCCAGTCCGTGATCATGAGATATCGGAGTCGGAGATGGTCGTGATTTCATTCATTATCGTCATTGTCGACTGTCGTCGACCTCGAGATGCAATGCATTGCCCCAGAGTGCCGTGAATATGCTGGAGGATGCTGATCTGCGCCTTTACGCCCTTATGCTGATGCAAAAAGTCCAGATGATGCTGTCAACAGAAGAAGGATCAAGATAATCATCGACGTGTAACGGTACCACCGCTGTGGTACTCTGCCACAAGCTGAACAAGACGCTGATGAAACGGCTCCTGGTTCGTCGACGACGGTAACAAACTTGTGCGGGGAAAAGTGTTGTGCTGTCGACAAGGTGGTGGCGTCTCCATGAAAGGAGACCCAAGACGTGGAACCGGCTCAGCGAGACGACGTGGAGCAGAGCGACTGCCCAATTCTGCCATTGTTGGTGGTGCCAAAGCTGGAGCCTCGGCCATGTTCTGGTCAAAGTCGGGAAGACGTGGAATGAACATTTTGGTCAAGTTGTCAGTCGCACGTACTGCACCAACACTGAAGCCACGGCTGCGTCCAAGGTCGCTCTCGGCAACCGGAGGACCAAACACGTCCTCCAAGGCACCACGACGCGGCTTCTCCTCATCAGACCGGAAACGACGCTTCCGAGACCGACGGTCTGTGGGTGCTCCAGCTCTGAATTCCAAAGGCGAATCGAGGGACTTGCCATTGAACTCGGTACGTCCAAGCGACTTTGTGTTGGCCATACTATTGAGCAGATGGCTACGGCTGGAAGACGAGTCACCGTCGAAAGGAGAGGCTAGGGAATTGGCGCCCTGTGAGGCTGCTGCCTCGAGGTTAAGGTTGAGCTCAGACTGCAGCGAGGCACTTTTTTGGTGGGCCTTGGAGCGAGGGATGCGGTCGAACCATCCTTCAGGTCGAACAGGTTTCGACAGGCGTCGCTGCCTGGGCGCTGGAGGTGGCTGCGGCGTATCAGCTTCACTAGCAAGCTGTGCCAGCGGACCATCTGCCTGCATGGAAGGCGCCGTGGAAGTCACCAACGACATGACCATATCAAGTCCAGAGAAGGACAGCGACTGCTCGGGCTGCTGGTTACCAGGGCTGGATGCTTCAAATGGGGAAGGACTACGAGTACGTAGCATGCGCTGGTAGTGGGCCGAGATGCTGGGACGGCGCACGCAGAGCTCCCGCAGACGACGGCGAGTGGCGGCGTTCTTGGGCCACTTCGATTGCGTAGCCTGGAGCGAGCTAGGACGAATCGTGTCTGGAGTGCCCTCGCGTTGACTGTGATCGTGGGCTTCAAAGAGTACATCCATGGCACCCGGGGTAGATGGGGCGACTCTGCGTGAGCGCCAGGTACGCCTGGCCCGGGTCGCGACCTGATCGCAGACACCCATAGGTGGAGTGCTGCCGGGCAACATCTTGAACGGGGTGAGAAGAGGATCGGATAGGTACGCCGAAAAAGTCATCCAGAGATGGTCGTCCATCTGCTGGGTCCACCTCACGTCGCGACGAGTCTTGACACGCTTGTTTTTGGGAGCAGCGTCCTGGCGCATAGGCGACTGCAACAGCCGCTCTTGCTTGGACACGTCGTCGTCCATGAAAGGGTCGTTGGCTTCGGAAAGAGGGCTATCAAAGCCGTTGGTGGGTGCAGAGAAGGCGGAGCTGCCGCACGACGAGATTGACGAGTCGGAGAATGAAGAGCATACGGAGTTCGCACGTTGAAACGTCGGCTTGTTGTTATTGATCATGTCCCATTCGTCGGCCGGACTCTCGAGTTGGCTGAAGGTCGGGTATAGCTTGGGCGCTGGGGTTGTCGGTGGCGTGAGGGTGCGCGAATGCATGCCAGACATTGGAATGGGCGAGAGGAAACGTGCTGACGTCGAGTGTTGAAGTGTTGGACTGGACAGTTGTGTAGGCGCCTCGGACATTTCGATTGTCGGGATGACAGAGTCGAGCTGGAGGTGGAATTGCGCGCTGGGCCGCTTTCTCTTGACCTTGAAAGGGTGTGCGCGCGGCAGCGGTGGTGGCTCTGCTGTCAACTGGCGTGCATGGTGCTGTGGCTCGGGGGTGCGCGGCATCTGGGTGTCGTCAACGGCGTGGAAGACGGGACTAGCAGGCATTTCGATAGAGAGCGGACGACGTGTGGGCGACATAGCGAGCGAGGGCAATGCGCGCGGCGCAGTTGGCGTCGACGTTGGTATGTACTGGACTGGAGACGCGTTGTTGTTCCTGTCGTTTGCGCTTGCGAGTGGGTAAACTGGTGGGTCGAGTGGTACTGTCGGTGCAGGCTGCCGGCGCGATACGAAGTTGTGCGCTGGCTTTGTCGCAAGACACGCTCGCTGATCCTTGAGCCACTCAGTCGTTGCGGCTCCCCATCGGCGTGGCAGGGCGGTGATTTTGGTGTTCTGTGACGTCGGGACAGGCCAGCAGCGGTGATGCGCCGGGATGGAGGTGTGAGCGCGCGCGATGTTCGAACTTGGAGGTGGGATTGAATGAAGTGGAAACGGAACGGAGTCGGGGCTTCGGTGTCTGGGAGCTAAAGCAATCGAAACACTAAGCAAAACTCTATTCTTTTTCGTGCCATTCAAGCTCCTGCCCCGATCGAGACACCTCCAATATTGAACGCTCTGCCATCCCTACGATTAAAGTTGCCAAGGCAGTGATTGCCGTCGTGATGATGATGGCATTGATGCTGCTCGCTTGGGATACATGTAATAATGATGAATGCACTGCAACATCAACGGCGGCTCTGCACGCACGAATGCTGGCCGCAGCTGGAGCTGGAGCTGGTCACTGCAGCTTGTTCGGCGAGCGAGCGAGCGGCGGCGGCGGCACAAGACCGCTGGGTCACTCGCAGGCCCGCCAGCAGACCACGCTCTCACTCTGGTTTGGTTCTCCCTCAACGTGCGTGGCTCCCCTCGACCAGGGGCCATCTGCAGGCCCGCTTTCTGCTGGCATGTAGCACACCGCACACGGACGCTGTTCGGTGGAGTCGGCGCGAGTTTTCACGGCGCTCTACTGCACCTACAACCGCTCTACCAATGCACTCCTGCTGTTTGGTTCCAAATGGCGGAACGCACTGTGGAGAGCTGGTGGAATCATTCCTCGGTGCTGCCCAAGCACACTGCCACACATGGCACTGCACACCCACCCAACGCAGCGACTCAACGATTTCCTGCCATCGACCGCATCAACCGCTGACAGTTTTCACGCGTGTGCGGCCAACGGCAGCAAGTTCGCGTTTTAATTAATCACGTCGCACGCGTTCTCGTTTGCCAATCATGGTACACTATCACGCCGGGATAATTCTGCTCGGCCGCCAATGAGAACCCTGGCTTATGGTGACGGATCACAGAGTGGAGCGAGACAACCTTGCGGGCTTTGCAGATCAGTGTGTGTGCTGCATACCGCCGACGAACATCATCTTAACGACGCAGTAGGCAGGGCACGAGGTCGCCGGTCGGCTCCTACAAGGCTACTTATACGACAGCTTGGCTGCAGTGTAGACTTCGCGGTATCAACATCACGCATTCATCGAAAAGAATGAGGAGATATCACGGTAAAGTACTATTCTAATTAGCATGTACCTCCCATCTCAAGACACCACCGGAACAATATCGAAGTGTGCATGGAGCTCGGGCGCTGTCACCGGACACATTGCCAACAAATGTATCAAACCATACAACGCTTATTGCACCAGCAAGGTATCCGCCATCATGGTCAAGTCCCTCCAGTCCCTCGTTCTGGTTTCCAAAGGCCAGGCGGGACCGTCGTCAGATGCGGTGAAACAGCTGCAGTGGCTGCGACCTGTGGAATGAGAGACCTTGCTGCGGGCCTGTGCCTGACACGTGCAATGTATTATTCCTGGCGAAACTCTTGCGATTACCGAGACAGGTACACAGCGTCTCGACTCTCCATGCTTCAACCTTTCCACTACACCACGCAGTGGCAGGTTCATCGCAGCAGTCTTGGGTCAGCTCGAGCACGACCTGGTCTACTGACCGATGCATTGGTGTGGAGCGAAAGCTGTGAAACTGGTGAGGCTGATCGTGCTCGGGATGCGCCCCAAACGCGCATGCAATGCTCTCAGCTCCAGCTCTCCACCGTCAAACTCCACGTCGCAAAATCTAACCCACGTTCGAAGATATCATGAAAGCGATCTGAACGATCCTCCTCGGTTTCACAAACCCGGCTCACAAGCTCTAATCCTCCCGCGCAGCCATATCGTCACGAGCTTCTTTTACAGGAGTATACTTTATTGGACTGCAGCTGGCAGCTGCGAGTAGGCCAAAGCAGCAATAGCTGGACAACATCTCATTCGCTCATGCGAAGCTGTTGGAAACGCCAGACAAACGGCCGTGCGCGACGTCCACATCTTCCGCTGTCGGCAGTGGGGAAGGCTACTACTGTCTGGTTGTATCATGCACAGATGTGTTGTAGATGCAATCCCTGAATCTTTGGTCAACGACACGTCGCAGGCTGTGCTCGCTGCTTGAATGCGCAGGTCGTGCCAGGCACTTGCTTACTCAATCGACAGCCAAATTCGCGGCTTCTGTGAGCTCAAGTTGCAAGAAGCGCGAAGTCCTTCGATCTCTCGATGCGTGCAAAGCCATTTTTTGGTGAATCTTCGATCGCGTCCAGAAGGTCGTCTCGTGGTCACAGCCTCTGACTTTACACTTTGAAGCCACCGACGTACTCACGGCTGCCGCACAGTCGGTTGTCAACCTCAGTGTTGTCATCATTATTCATCTTGAGCAGTGCGATGTTTTCGTGGGAGACGCGTTGTAGACGTGTCGACAATGTCGATGTCAACAATTCATACGCAATCCGGGAGCCGACACGAACCGAGACAATCGCTCGACAGACATCGTTCCTCGAACAGTCGAACTTCGAAGTTGAGTTATCACCAAGGAACAAAAGCCATCCCGTCGATTCGAAAACGTGGTAAAAGCTTTTTCCCACTCCTCTCAGAGGCCTTGCAGCAAGTTTCTTCTTGTTCTTCGATCCCGCCGTTAAAAACGACCCGCGACGTTTGTTGTTATTGTTGTCGTTGTTGTTGTCGCAAACGTCTACACGCGACGACGGTCGACGCGCACATGAGTCCCATGGGAATTCAAACCGTCGATCCGCAGTGCATGTTCACTGTCTTCTGGTTCCGTAGCAGAAGAAAGCTGTGGTTCGGAAGCAGCGTAGCGAGAATCCGGTCGTTGTATCGCACCGCCCGCAATGCCGCTTCCCGGAACTGTCCGACATATTCCCTGCATATCAAAGGTCATTTGTTGATGTGCTGTACTCCTACAGCATAAGGTACTATGGCAAGCCAATCGCGGAGTTGTGATCAAGCCTCGTGGGTTGACAAGATCGAATGGAAGGACCGGTGCGTACGCTGCTTGCCTGCTTGTCTGTGTCTCGGTTGCTGGTCCTCTCTTCTTCAGCCTCGAGACGTTGGACCAAGCCATGTTTCCCGCTGGAAATTCCCCGTCCGCTGACGAGTCTCTTCCAGGCGTACGGCATGGCCAGCTCACCACCGTTGCATACTCCCATCAACGCCTGAGAGACATAACCCGAGAACCCGTGGACATCGTCACGCTACAGGTCTCCCAACGATTGAGTGGACGATGCGCGTAGGTATTTCTGTCACGGCCGTTGCTCTCGTCCTTGACTCCAGTACGAAGCGATCGTTCTTCGACCACGAGCTAGAAACACCGCAATGACGATCCAATGTCACCGCCGTGGTGCCAGACGTCGGCTTTTCGCTTGGAATAGGGGTATTTCTCGTTGGAATGTACATTATTGAACACGATATCCGAGATAACGCCACAATGCCACGATGGCCCAGTCGGATTTGTAAGGTCCAGAACATCAGCCTGTGATGAAGGGAAGACCAATGCCGAAGGACGTTAGCCACCAACACGGGCAGCAGAACTTGACCTCACCATCTTACTGGCTCTACTGTTCTAGACCTGTGTTAACAACTCCTTGGAACCAAGTCATGACTAGCAGCGACTGGGAACATGCCCTTGCTCTTATCGAATTTCATATCAGTCGAAAGGGAGATATTTTCCGTTCTTGGATCGTGTCATGCGTTCGACGACTTCGACTTTTAACACTCCGTGGAAGTATCCCTAACTCTTCAAGTGAAAAGGTCGATTTTCTCTGCAGATGAGCATCATTAAACTCACTTCCACACTTCGACTCTCTCCTCTTCGCCGTTATTGCGGGCACCAACTACCGCTGCAGCGCTGTGCAAAGTTCATCGCGGTTCTAGACACTACGGTGAGTACAAAGTAATGGCAACGACACGATCAGGCAAGTCTGCTCGAATGATCAAGAGAGGTTTAAGGTAAGTTTGCTCTACATCTCAATGCGAAATGTGAAATCTTGGTCCGAACCATACATATAACTTTCATATACGTGTTATTTCAATGTATAAGATCTCAGAATTCCACTTCCTTTGGTTTCCAACACTGAAGCTCCCTACATACATCACCACAAACCTTGTAGCATCAAGTGTCAAGAGCAGAACTACGATTTCGCAGGTTGTACATCTAGGAGACTGAGCATCACCGCACAACACCTACCGACCAGTGACTCTCTACTCGGAAGCCACCGGATACGAATATCTTCAACCAACGAATTCCCTCGACGAAGTAACACGATTTCTCAAATAGAACTGGAAACATGAATAACAGGGAGACAACACCACAATCTGACGCCCACAGAACTGCCATGGAAGCATACAACGAAGCCATGGCCTCGATGTTGAAGAAGCAGCTTGAAGCAATCCTGCCCGCGGAGGATCCCACGCCTGAACCTCTCTCGCGCGACCTATTCATCAAATTCCTCACAGGAAAAACCATCGCATTATCCGTTCCCTGCAACTCCACCGTCCTCCGAGTCAAAGAGCAAATCTACGAGAACAATGGAACTCCTGTGAGATTACAGCGCTTACTCTTTGCTGGCAAGCAACTTGAAGAAGAGAGAAAGCTTGAGGATTATAACGTTCCATCTGGTGCTACGCTGCATTTGGTGCTGAGACTGCTTAGTTGTGTGTCTTGTTCTGGGGAGTGTAATGATCTGAGAGACGCCAACCAAGCCTAAAAGACGATCGAGCGAGTCCAGGGACCTGGAGGAAAGCACAAGGATCCGAGGAGTCGCTGAAATCTCCCTCGCAGTTACCTCCTAGTCAAGTCATCGGCTGTAAGGCTCGCGAGAGATAACATGCCTCTGCCCACAGCCGGCTATGATTGCGAAGCGAACCTTTGCCAGGGGATTGGTGTGATCGATTTAGGAAAGGGTAGAGCGTAGCGGCTAAGGCTCCATGTGATCAATGGCAATACTGCGGAGGTTGAGCGTCTGATATTAATCAGGCATGGCAATGGAAGCTGCGGAGCTTTTGCTTTTTTTTCGCGGATGTTGCATGCCTCCTTTTCGGATATTAGGGTTAGGGTTGGGGTAGGATGCTCTTAATATTTTACTTGTGTTTTGCGTAATGAATCTTGGACATGTGGTCAGACAATGGGTGTTATGAAACTTCTGAGGGATACTGAAAGGTATCGAGACTTTGCGATCTCTCTGTCTTGTCTACTACGAATTAGTAGCACGCTCAGGGGGTGAGGGGACGAGGAGCGTTGCATCGCCGATAAAAACAACGCATCAGGGTTGAATGCCACCCAATAGCGGCACAAGGTCCGAATCAACCAGCACTACGGCAAGTATGCGAGCGATGACAAAGGAGATGCAGATAAAGTCATATCCTCTAAACAATTGCCACGTCTACAGGCTCTCCTCTAGGACCTAGGAGCGATAAGACATCCCGAACATCAAAGGCAGAGTGTACGGACTAAACGAGACAGCCAGAATACACTGAAGGGAAGATGGCCGGGACTACAAATCATGAGGTCGCCGAGGTGGTAGAAACGTACAGCGTCTCGATGCATCGGAGGATAATGCGACGACCAAAGACCCACAGTCTAGCAGGGTATGCAACCCATCTAACAGAGAGACACAAGAAAAGGCTACAGCTCCGATCTTAGGAGGATTCTCTTCCAATGCGTTCAAATGCTGTACGCGAGATCTCTTGAGCTAGAGGATGGATCGTGGCTCGGGTGGGATGGAGTCCAGGCGAGAGGTCGGCTGAGTGCTACCCTTTGGCAATGGACAAAGAGATCAAGTAAGTTCCTTACGGGCAAGAGTCGAAGAGCCTTGCATTAGAGCATCACCTTGTGGGAAGGAAGCCTGATCGTTACAGACCATAATGCCGCTCTCGATGCTCTTGAGAAATTTTCTGATGCTGGCAGAGTCGCCGTGATGGAACAAGCCGGGAGGCAGCATTCCACGGAGCATGCTTTCTGACTGATCAAGTGAGCATTATACGGCGGCGAGATATCTGACATCCGTGGTAGGAGGGCGGCTCTCATTGTCCCCGGCAACCTGCTGGTGATTCGTCCCAGATGACTGTGCCATTGCTCTGCAGCTCGAGTCAAAGACAGGAGCGAGAAAGTGAATGAGGCGTAGGCGGGAGAGGGAACTCGGGTCAGACGAGAGCTGTCAAGACGAAGATTATCCACGAAAGTTGCTCATTCGATCTGATCTCTCTACCATGTAACAAGCGACCCTGCTGATGCAAGGCTCTCAGTGGTTCCAAAAGCAACAACCGTCTCTCGAAAGAGCACCGTTAAGATGGTTGACACAGGTGCAACAACAAGTTATCCGGTTGAATAATCCTCATGTTAGCAGCTATACACCGGGTCATGGTGGAGATGTCGTCGTAGAGGGACGGTTTGAAGGTGAAAAAGACGAAGTTGAAAAAGATGGAAGGTACGAGGATCGTGTCAGAACACGACTTCCAATGTTCTCGGTGCGCACCTTCCCAAGGTTGCCTCGTTTTAAAAATACCCAACCTCACGAGCAGGCGTCAGTGACCGATAACAAACCAACTTCCTTATACAAACGACCATTGCAGACACGCAAACACGTGCACTGGCACTGACGTGAACTATAGCCGATGTGGTAGTGGCTGACCAGCAGGAGATCTTGCAGAAGTGCATACAGCTGTTACGATACTTCAAGAACCATACGAGGACCAGCAAGGGCGAGAAAGAGTGGCCGAGGGCGTTGAACAAAGCACTTGAAGGTTACAGTCGCGACGAAGATATGTTTTTGGCAGTGTTTGACCAGTTTGTGCTCCAACGAAAGAAAGGTGTGTTAGAAAACAAGGACAAGTACCGGAACATACAATGGTGTACGGCTCCCATCACCAACGAGCTTGGCAGTGGTTGGCACGGAGGCAATTCCGGAGACACACTTGGACGCGCTTGTTCCTATCACGGAAGGAGCGAGGTGATTTGCGGAGGATGAGAGGGAGAGACGAATAATGTTGGAATATGTTCTTGCTTCTGGGGCGGTGTTGCTTGTTGTTGCTTCAGTAATCAATCAAGGTGGTTTAGAAGGGAGTTCCATGTTGAGAAAAACAGCAAATGGAAGAACGCCTGCAACTCACCACGTCCAAGAATTTGAGATAGTTTCAGCGCGAGCATCCTTACTGTCAGCAAAGATACACTCTTCCAGTTTGAAATGAGTAAAACTCCGTACCTTTGTCTGCTCGCTTCCCATCCTTCCTCCCGTCGATCATACATCGCTCGATCACACATCTCTCCCATGCCTCCCCACAGTTTCTCACTTCCCCCTAGCAAGCGTCCACATGTTCTCCATCTTACTCCTCCCCAGCACATCCCTAGCCTCTCCATCAGTCTCACAAGCCCTACTTCCCCACCTCTTGAAAGCCCTCTGCCCCGCCTCTCCCTCCCAAACAAGCACACAACGGTTCCCACTCAAATCCTTCAACTCCCCTCTCTCATCCAATGGCTGACACCATTCAGCCGCCTTGCTCCCACTACCCCTAGTGCCCAATGTAGCATTCGCATTACTTCCATCCGTAGTGCTCGTGAACGTCCCTCCACCTCCCCCAGAACCACCATCAATCGGTGGCGTGTTCTCCGTCCATTTCACTCGATTCAGCATCAACTTCTTGTATTGGTTGATAGAATGCGCTCCGCCTTCCACAACAACAAGATTCATCGTCGGGTTCAAAATGACAATCCCCGTGAGCAGAGATTGCTTCGCATTAACATCGACCTGATATCGATGTTTCCCGGAACTCAAATCGTCGACCCGGAACACCACAATTTTCACTCCCTTAGCTTCGTCCCCAGCCTGCTGTCTCGCGAGCTTCGCAAGCCGTTCCTCATGCGTCAAGGCGCGATCCGCATTCGCTTGCTCATGATCCTGTGCGCGTTGGGCGATTTCTCGATTCACGCGCGCTTCGACGGCGGTGGGATCTTTGACGGCTTGTTCACCTAGTACGCGCATCATGTTGGACTTTTTGACTTTTGGAGGAGGAGGTTCGACGAGACCGAGACGGATTTTGGCTTGTTCTTCTTTCATTTCTGCCATGCGACGTTGGCGGCGGAGTTTCTTTTGTTCTTTTACTGTCAACATGAGGGGTTTGGGCTCTGGGATGAATTTGTCTTGAGGTGGGGCGAGCATGACGGGATGTTGGATTAGGACGGTGATGATGCTGTCTTCGGAGGTGATTTTGTTGCGGGTGGGATCTTCCCAGTTCTCGTAGGAGGGTTGAGAAAGAAGTCCCTCATCCCACCATTCTATCTCAGGAGGAGGTGGCACGAGGAAGGCTTTGTCGCTGGCTTCTTCAATCTCTTTACTGCGGGACTCGGCGGCCATGCGACGCTTCATTTCTTCGAGTTTTGCTTGTGTGCGGAGGGCGTTGGCTTGGGCCATGTATTTGCCCTTTTCGCTGAACACCAGCGGCTTGGCCTTGCGCTGCTCATACTTGCGGGCGGTGGGCTGATGCAATGGGTTGGCTGTAGAGTCGGGCGCTGTTGTCGGATCATCCTCCCAGACAGTGTAGGGGTTGACGCGCGGTTTGTCGGGCTGGAAGTTGCCCTTTGTCGTGCTGAAGTTGGGTCTCTGCTGCTGTCCGCGACTTCCCGTGGGATCATTCCCCGCCAGTGATGGATGGAGACCGATGCCCAGACCTCCACGTGCACCGCGACCATCCTGTCTAGGGGGAGGAGCGGGCACAGCTGGCGGAGCGGGAGTCGGGGTGGTGGTGGCGTTCCTGCTCTTAGCCAGTTGCGCTGCCTTTGCGACTGCCTCTGCCCGCCAACGCTCCTGCTCAGACATCTCCCGCGGGGGTGCTGCAGCCTGCTGCTGTTTGGCAGCCATTTTCGCCTTGAACTCTTCAATCTTGCGCTGCGTCTCGGCCTTTTTCGCAGCCACATCGTCGAGAGGAGTCGCTGGGGCTGGTGAAGGTGATTGCGCTGCTTGTGCCTGTGCCTGTGCCTGTGCCTGTGCTTGAGGCTTCTTCGCGGCCATTTTGGCCTTTAAGGCAGCAATCTTCGCGGCCGTCGCTGCTTTCTTGCTCTCCGCCTCGGACACGGGCATTGGCGAGCCGTCCAGAGCGCGTTGTCGTTTGGCCCCATCGTCGTCGGTTGGCGACTCGTAGGGTCGTTTCCCCGTCATTTTGGTGGTGTTGGCGTAGTAAGGTAGTTCGAGGATGGACGAGTTGAGTGTGAGATTTGAAGCAAAGCAGATGATCATTGATGGAGGCCGGTGGAGAGAGATTTGCATGACTCGCGTGCAGATCAGACTTTGGAGGCTAGGAAATTCTTCTGATCTTTGAACGTTTGATCGATTCGATTCGACTTTTGATCGTTTCTCGCTGAATATTGTTGATGTCCAGCTCCATGCCCGCCATACCCCTCCCCGTTCCCTCACGATCACGATGAACCCCTCGCAGGTGGTCGCCTCGCAACTCCAAGGCGTCAACTTTGGCTGCCTCACGACGGCCGACATCAAAGCTCTTTCCGCCCGGCGCATCACCAACAGCACCACCTTTGACACTCTCCTCAACCCAATCCCCGGCGGACTGTATTCAGCCGAGCTGGGACAATTTGGCGACAATGCCTGCGCGACGTGTGGACTGAAGAGCCCGCAATGTCCCGGCCATGCAGGCCACATTGAACTGCCCGTGCCCTGCTATCACCCAACTTTCATGGACCAGGTGTTGAAGCTGCTCCGGGCAACATGCATTTACTGCGGGAAATTGAAGATGAAGCGGGTCTTGGTCGCGAGATTCAAGGCCAAGCTGCAGCTGGTGCGGTATGGGCTGTTGAAGGAACTGGCCGAGCTGGAGGAAGTGCAGGCAAAGGCGGACGAGAAGCCGGATGCTGCCACCGCTGGTTCGACAGATGAAGAGTCGGACGTTGATTCAGATGTCAAGGCCATTGCACAGCAGTTTGACAGGTTTGTCAAGAGGGCCATCAAGCGGGCAAAGGAAAATGGAGAGCTGTCAGAGATGAAGACGGAGACGACAAATAATGCAAGAAAAGCCATCATTCGGGAGTTCATGGCGATTGTCGACAAGGGCAAGAAGTGCGGCAGCTGCAATGGAATCAACCACCAATACCGCAAAGATCGCTATGTCAAGATCTTCAGGAAACCGCTGCTGGAGAAGGAGCACACTGCCATGGTCCAGGCGGGGATGAAGGCTAAAGATCCAGTGATTGAACTGCGAAAGAAGATCAGACTGGAAAACGCCCGGAAGAGGAAGAGAGATGAGGATGAGGCTGTGGCGGACTTGGACAGAAGTTCGGAAGAGGAGGGCGATGATGTGGGCATGGATGACGAGGCAAATTCATCAGAAGGCGAGCCTGAGATTGCAGGCGGCATGGTCGACGATACTACAACAGAGACCCGGTCCACAAAGAAGCCTGCACGAGAAGAGACATATCTCAATCCGAGTAGAGTCTACGCGCAGCTGGTACAACTGTTCGAACGAGACGGCGAGGTGCTAAGCCTCATCTATGGCGCAGATCGACAGGGCAGCATGGGCATCTCCGCAGACATGTTCTTCCTACACGCTCTTCTGGTTCCACCAAACAAGTACCGTCCCGAGGCCAAGACTGGAAATGATGAAATTGCCGAAGCGCAAGAAAACTCGCTCTACAAGAACATCCTCAACGCGTGCGATACCCTACAGGAGATTCAACGCGAGCTCAGTGCGAAGGAGCCACCAACCGTCACCCGATACCGAGCAAGGACATATGCAGACTTTGAAACCACATGGCTTGTCCTACAGGAATCAGTCAACAGTTTGATCGATAAGAATCTGTCACCACTCCAAGGACGAGCCAATGCCCGGAGCGCAGATGGAATCAAGCAAAAGCTGGAGAAAAAGGAGGGAATGTTCCGAAAGTACATGATGGGCAAGCGTGTCAACTTTGCTGCGCGTACCGTCATCTCACCAGATCCCAACATCGAGACCAACGAGATTGGTGTTCCTCCAGTCTTTGCCGTCAAGCTGACATATCCGGAGCCCGTCACTCAATGGAACATCGAGGAGATGCAGGAGGCTGTCCGAAATGGACCTCACATCTGGCCAGGTGCGATATCGATAGAGAGCGAGAACGGATCCGTCATGAAACTGGATGGAAAGACTGCGGAAGAGCGAACAGCGCTAGCGAACCAACTTCTCGCACCCTCTGCAAGCGGCAGCACACGAGGAGCACGTCCGAAGAAGGTGCATCGACATTTAAACAACGGTGACATTGTCATTATGAATCGTCAACCAACCCTCCACAAGCCGTCAATGATGTGTCATCGCGCTCGAGTACTGCCCGGAGAAAAGACATTGCGCATGCACTACGCCAACTGCAATACCTACAATGCCGATTTCGATGGTGACGAAATGAACATGCATTTCCCTCAGAACGAATTGGCTCGCGCGGAAGCATTGTCAATCGCCGATACAGATCACCAATATCTTTCCGGAACTGCAGGCAACCCCTTGCGAGGTCTGATTCAAGATCATATCTCCATGTGCGTGTGGTTAACGAATCGTGACATGTTTTTTGAGCGAGGCGATTACATGAACCTGCTCTATGCAGCACTACGGCCTGAGAGCGGGCATTGCACGACTGGACGGTTGGAGACGCTGCCACCCACCATCTTCAAGCCAAAGCCTCTCTGGACGGGGAAGCAGGTCATTAGCTCTGTATTGAAGAACTTGACCCCCAAAGGAGCGCTGGGTCTGACGATGGAAGGTAAGAGCACGACTGCTTGGAATATGTGGGGAGAGGGTGGCAAGGAGGAGGCGATCGTCATTTTCAAGGACGGTGAGCTTCTGCAGGGTATTCTGGACAAGAAGCAGATTGGTCCGTCTTCTGGAGGCCTGGTCAACGCCATCTACGAAGCATACGGACACACAATCGCCGGAAAGCTGTTGAGTGTGCTTGGTCGACTGTTGACAAAGCTTCTACACATGCGAGCATTCTCTTGCGGTGTTGAGGATCTAATCTTTACCCGAAAAGGAGAGGAAGACCGGCATAGAGCACTCGCCGGCGCGCAAAATGTTGGTTTGGAAGTTGCCTCCAAATACGTCTCACTACAAGACCAGAAACCGAAGAGCGACAATCACGAACTTCTTCGCCGTCTGGAAGATGTCATCCGTGACGACTCCAAACAGCACGGTCTGGATCAACTTACCAACAACGCTACGAAAGATCTGAGTACTGCTGTTTCCAACCAATGCATGCCTGCTGGTCTCTCTAAGCCCTTCCCCAAGAACCAGATGCAGACCATGACAACCTCCGGTGCCAAGGGTTCGAAAGTCAACGTCAACCTCATTTCTTGTAACCTTGGTCAGCAGGTTTTGGAAGGACGAAGAGTACCTGTCATGGTCAGCGGAAAGACCCTGCCCTGCTTCAAACCTTTCGAATCGAGTGTTCGTGCTGGAGGGTACATCGTGGATCGCTTCTTGACGGGAATTCGTCCGCAGGAGTACTTTTTCCACGCCATGGCTG